>JAKWJD010001341.1:0-84272 GCA_027705065.1 Solanum peruvianum | reverse complement strand
AACGTTAGTTTTAAATTTTCTTTTTTAATATGGAGAACCCTTAGGGGTAAACTCCCTACTAATGAAAGATTGACTAGCTTTTGCATTGAGCCATCACATTGTTTTTGTTGTCTGATAGGGCAGGTATGGACAGCATAGAACACACATACAATTCAGGGTAATTTGCAGCCAAGGTTTGGAGTTATTTTGCAGGAAGTGCAGTCCTACAGCGGGACGATTCCTTATTGCAGCTGCTTCTACAACAATGGTTGACAGCAAAGACCAAATATGCAGACCACAAACTACTGCTACAAGCTACTCCAATATTCATCTATTGGAATCTATGGAAGAACAAGTGTGCCGGCAAGTATGGAGTTAAAGTAACCAACATCAGCAGGGTGAGGTATGCATTCTACAAAGACAACTTCAAAATGCTGAACTGTGCATTTCCAGATCTCCAATGTCCTGCAAAGTGGACTGATCTAATCCAAAAGAGTAAAAAGTATGTGCATGACATCAAGGCTAACATGGTGAAATAGATTAAACCTGCAGATCAGTGGCTCAAAGTAAACACTGATGGCAGTTCACTCCTGAACCCTGGTAGGCTGGGTACAGGTGGTATCTTCAAAGACAAACATGGCAAATGGTGATGTCTTTCACAACACCTTTTGGAGAAGGAAAAAACAACAAAGCTGAAATAGAGGCAGCCATCGTTGGTTTAACTTGGGCACTTGAGCTTGGATAGAGGAACATAATTTGGAAATTGACTCTCAACTAGTAGTGCAATGGGTCCTAATGAAGGCAGTCCCTCTATGGAGTATCATTACTTATCTTGGAAGGCTGCAACATCATATCGCTCAAATCCACAACTTCAAATGCATTCATGTATTCAGAAAAGCAAATTGCGCAGTAGATGCATTGTAAAAAGATAGTTACAACACTGCCTCTCCTCAGGTATATTTCAACAACCATCAAATACCTAAAGAAGCAAAGTCCTACTATCAACTTGTCTTATTGGGGATGCCTAATTTTAGAAGAAAGACGACAGAGAATTTTGAACCTCTTTGAGATTGTATATCTTTTCAATTTAGCTATAATTAAAATAATAGCTAATTTTATTATGTTAGTTTAGTTTATAGGAGTTCTTATAAAGGGAGATTCTCCCTAATTTATGTTTGCTAGATACTTTGTATAAAGAGGAGTCCTCTCCTTAGGTACTTTGTATTTTTGATTCATTTTTTATGTAAGCGGAGGAGTTGAGTTCCTTTGGGAAATTGATTCTAAACCATCTTAGGTTGGAGGTTAGGTTTATGTTCCCCTCCTTGTATTTTGATTTTTGGTTATTAATGATAAGGCCTGGGGGTGTTTCTCAGCCCCTACCCCTCCAGAGGTATTCAACTAAAAACAGGCCCAAAATATAAAAACACAAACATTAAAAACTAAACAATAGATTTTAAAACTCAAAGTCTAAATCCACAACCATTAAACCTAAAAAAACTACACCCTAACCCTAAACCCTAAGTACAAATTCAAAATACGTAAACCCAAACATTAAAAACTAAATCATATATTTTAGATCTCAAATCCTAAATCACAAACCCTAAAATCTAAGAAAAGCCTAAACCCTAACCCTAACCCTAACTCTAAACCATTAACCCGAAACCCCAAGCCAAAAATACGAAAACTCAAACACTAAACACTAAACCATAGATTTAAAACCTAAAATCCTAAACCCAACAAAACAAAAACCCAAAAAAAAACCTAACCCCAACATTATCCCTAACACGAACTCTAATCCTAACCCTATCCTTAACCTTAACACTAAGCCCAACACCTAAACTCAAAGAATAAAATACCGAAACCCTAACGTTAAAAACTAAACCATAAATATTACAACTAAAATCCTTAATCCCAAACCCTAAAACCTAAAAGCAACTACCATAAACCCTAAACCCCGAACCCAAAATACCTAAACCCAAACAATAAAGACTAAACCATTGATATTAAATCTCAAATTCTACATCCTTAACTTAAAAATCTAAAAGAATCCTAAACCCTAACACTAACCTAACCCTAACCTTCACCCTTACCGCAACTCTAAACCATCAATCCAAAACCCTAAGCCCAAAATACCAAAACCCAAACATTAAATACTAAACCATATATTTTAAATTTCAAATGCTAAACCCTGAACCATATTAAAAAACCTATACCTTAACCCTAAATCATAAGTCCAAAAAACACAAAACCAAAATCCAAAAACCCAAACATTAAACACTAAACATAGATTTTAAACCTCAAATATTAAACCACATACCCTAATAACAAAAAAAAACCCTAACCCTAACCCTAACCCAAAACCCAAACTCTTACCCTATCCTTAAACCTTACCCTAAATCCTAAACCCAAAGCCCAAAATACCAAAACCCTAAATTGAACACTAAAACTTAGATATTAAAATTCTAATCCTTAGCACAAACCCTAAAACCTAAAAGCAACCTAAAACATAACCCTAACCGTAACATTAACCAAAATCCTATACCTAAATAATTAACCCAAAATCCCACGCCCACAATAATAAAACCCAAATATGAAACACCAAAAACCATAGAGTTTAAAAAAAAAATCCTAAACACCGAAACCTAAAACCTAAAAAAAGAATATAGTAACCCTAAACCTATCCCTAGCAATAACACTAATCCAATCCTTAACCTCAACCTAAAACCCAAAGACCAAAGTAAAAAAAAAAACCATAATATTAAACACTAAAAGATAGATATTATAATGCAATAACCCCAAACCTTCAAAAAAAAAACCTAAAACATAACCCTAACCCCAACATTAGCCCTAACACAAACCTCACCATAAATCTTAAAAAAAGGCCCAAAATATCCAAACACAAACATAAACACTAGACAAAATATTTTGAACCTCAAATGCCAAGCCCTGATTAATAAACCTAAAATAAAACCTACACCCCTACCATAAATCCTATGCCCAAAAAAAACCTTAGTTCAAAATACAAATCCCTAGAAACTAAACACTAAACCGTATATTTTAAACCTCATATACTAAACCTAAATCACAAAAAACATAAACAAAAATACCTAAACACTAACCAAAACTCAAACTCTAACCCAAACTTTAACTCTTACAATTACCCTAAACGCTAAACCCCAAAACCCAAATATTAAACACTTAATTAAATAAAAAATCCTAAACCCCAAAACCTAAAACCTAAAAAAATACTGAACCCTAAACCTAACCCTAACCCTAACACTAACCCTATCCTTACACTTTAAACTAGACCCTAAACCCCTAATTTTCCAAATTTTTTTCTCTCTCTAGATTTTCTCTCCTAATAGATTCTCTCTCTCTCTCTCAACGGATATACAAAAGCCAGGTAAGAGCACCGCTGCAACGCCGCATGCGCCGCCGGTAGGGGTCGAATGGCCGATGGACCAAATCCAAAAGGGGCGCCATACAGATAGAAACAAACCCCAAGCACGCTTCAAGATTTAATCTCAAAACTCCTTGAAGTCATAGGACAGTGATGCAATGAACTCTACGATTGCAGAGAGGGAGTTCCATAGAGAACGAGAAAATATTTCCCAAAGAATTTCTTGGTTGAATTGAGAAGAAAGGATAATTGCAATAAATACTCTTCATCAAGATCTACCACATAGAAAAAAATAAGAGATTTCCAATGTTGCAATCAGTCAGAATCAAGAGGCGATTTATAAAGGAATCGCGAGTGCATCGTCTAAGTCATGTACTAAAATTCGATCAACTTCTAGTGAAACTCCTAAAGATTCGACCACTGGGGTATGTTCATCCAATGATGAGGTCTATCTCACTCATATTTAAAGTGAAATGAACGGTGGAATTGCCGACCGGGAGAACTCCGATGAAGATAGAACTCAAATAATTGAAACTCATGGAAACTCATCAAAGGAGACCGATTCTTAGGCCAAGAACATCCATCTAAAAGATATTTATAACCATCGCAAGGGAGATATCAACAATAACAACAATTCAACATCTTACAGTAATGCTTATTCCAAAATACAACAAGAAAGACACGAAAGTGAAGGGATGACCTTCGTTTCTAATTGAAATTCAAATCAAAACACCAACGTTGAGGTTTCTTAGTCAATTGAAGTAACAATAATTGGAGAAGAAAATAAAATAGAACAGGAAGAGAAATCAATTGACCAACAGGGAACTAAAAGGAACATTATGAGGATGCAAACATCAGACTTATCAAATGAAACACACTCATCGAAAATTTCCTTTTGTATGAAAGGTAATCCATCATATATAACTCAGAATTTTTATGCGAGTAATTCGCAAACCACACCTCACCAAGATTACATAGATGAGAAATAAGGGAATGTCAAGGTCTAAAGGAAAAAACACTCAAGTCAAAAAAGTGATCAATCAGGCATGGCATCCCAACATCGAAGAAATGAGAAAAGGAATGCTGGAAGCTGAAAGAGTCTTTAAACTAGTTCAAGGGAGTGATGTAAACAAAAATTATCAATCTAAAGACACCTAAAATAAAATGAGTAGTAAACTCAGCGAATCTAACCAATCAAGCAAGTGTGGAGTATCATAACAACTTCAAAAAAATATCAAACAACTACTCTAGGCATGAGCCTAATTCTCAATCTGATAGAGCTTATAGGCATAGGGCAGTAATGTTGTTCTTACAACTTCTAGAAATCCTAACAACCAACAAAAAGTTCTGAATTGAAACAACAATGCGAAAAATACAAAAAATTCTGAACCTGCACCCTAAACTGTTGTGCAATCCTTTGCTGCAAGGTTGAGATATAATCAGTCTAAGAATGAAATTCCTATTGTTTTAAATGATCCTATACATAGGAATAGAGAAGGATTACCTGTTATGCTTCTTGATGAGGATTATTATTATGTGAAATAGGCTGAGGTTTGCAAGTACACCATTGTGGGGAAGTTCACTAATACGATGCCTAAAATTGAGCTTGTTAGGAAAAGATTCATTCTCAAAACTCAACTCACAAGGAGTGTGAAGATCACACATTTCAATTCTAGGCATATTTATATCGACCTTGATGATGAGTTTGACTACAAAACTATTTGGACGAAATGAATATTGAAGGGAAAGTGATGAGAATACAAACTTGAACCCCTGATTTCACCCCTGAAGAAGAAACGCCCATTGTTTCCATTTGGGTGGCTGTTCCAGGCTTACTTGGCAGTGTTACAACAAAGTGTTGTTTACAACTATACTAGAGTCAATGGGGAAGATGTTGTCTCGTGAGTCACCATCCTCACAAAGGACTAGAGGTAGCACCCTAAGAGTAAAAATACAGTTTGACCTTACCAAAGCAAGACCCACTCATATTTTTATGGGATTCAAGAACTCAAACCCCAAAAAAAGGAGATGGTTTAAAGTTGAATATGAGGGCATCCCTTACTATTGCATGTACTCTAGGCATTAGGGGCACATGGAACATGAATGTACAATCAACAAAACATATGAAGATTTCAAAAAGAGGAAGGAATGGGAATCTTAGAATAAATCTAAAAGAGAATAGGAACAGAGTGGCCATAAAAATTCTAAGGTGCAGGACAAAAGTAATACTGAGGCTGCAGCAAAATCTCATCAGAACAAAAATTAAAGGTGAGAACTCAGAAATATGATGGCTAGAGTCAAGCAAGGAACCAACCTGTAAGCCAACAAGAAGGAAGAAAACACCCTCAATTCAAAGGATTAAGATCAGCAAGCTGAGTTACACGAAGATTGGCAAACACATAAAAAGAGACAACATACAAATAAGGATCTAACCAAATCTAAATATGTTTGAAGGACAGTTTCACCTCAAATGCAAACAAGCAATGATAGCCAGAAACAGAAAAGGCTCCAACATGTTGAACAAACATTCAAACTCATAATACTTTTTGTAATCTTGAAGTGTAGGAGCAGCAGGAGACAGACCAAACAAGAAAGGAAGATACCAGGAGAACAACAACGCAGTATGATCAACCAAAAAATGGAAATGCAATGACCTCAATTGTCATAAACATTCTCAACACATACAAGGAACAAAAGTAGTAGGTTGTTGTAGCGTATAATCAGAAGACCAAAGGTATTGACTCAATGCTCCCAAGTCCCCATCACCACAATATTATTGATGTTGTTGTTGGTTTTACTGATTAATTTATTGAATGTATGGATGGGGGGGGGTGTCAGGAGAAAACAACTAACTTAAAGAAAGGGGTTACCAAATTGGAGAAGTTTGCCTCATGTTATGCATGAGGTGTAGGATATTGACCATAGTTCAGACCTTAGAGCCATTGATATTCTACATATAGGCAACAACAAGGGGAAAAAACAACAAAGTCAACAAAAAGATAACAGGCAGGGAAAAAATAAGGCAAAACAACAGATTGAATGAGAGGAAGATAAAAATAAAGGGAAACAGATTAACAGTTGTACTCCGAAAAGCACTCCAAAGAGAAAAAACAAGCCTAGTAAACAGAGAAGAGATGCTGCTAAAATGAGACAGAGCAAACAACAGGACAATGACAATGAATAGGAACACGATATGGAGGAAGAAACTTGAAAAAACATTATTATGGTCAATGATAACCAAGGGATGAATATTATTCCTCTACAGTCTCAGTATATGAAACCTCCAACATCTGAACCTCCTGATAAGAGACAACGAGTTTGTAAGTTCAATACAACACCTTTTTTTGATGAGTATGCAGTGGATAATTCAGAAGATGATCTTGATAGGGACAACCACTCCCTAGATGATCTTGATGTGGATGAAGATACTAGTGAGTCTCTTATTAAGGCCTTTAGTCCTCATAATGATCATCCCCTAATGAGGTGACTCAACAAGTTACACAAACTCTATGCCTATTCCCAATAGGGTTACAACATGACAAATTCCACTTCAAGAACCAAGAAGTCAACACTGTCATAGCTGCCAGACCTAACACTAGGCTCTTTCCCTCTAGATCTTCCCAATGATTAGTACAATCATATGGAAAGTTAGAGGGATCAACACTCAAGAGGTATTGGAGAGACTCAGGATGCTAAAGAAACTCCACCATTTATTTCTATCACTATATTGTAACCTTTCTTTGATAGTGTGCATGTTCAAAGCTTTAAGGTTCAATTAAACATGGAAAATCCTACTAGTAATTGTAATGGTAAAATTTGGATTTTTTTGAAAAGTGATATTGACTGTAATATTCTTGATGAAGATGAACAACAAATCACTTGTGAAATGAAACACAATGAATTACAATATCAATTTTCTAGTACTTTTTTTATGCAAAATGCAAAGATCACCTCAGGAGACCGCTTTGGTATAAAATGTTATGGCAAGCCACAATAAATCAGAATCCTTGGTGTTCTATGGAAGATTTCGATATTATAACTGATGTGGATGAAAAACTTGGAGGGATTCCTTATAACATGAGGAAAAGTATGGATTTTATATCTAACATTGAAGCATGTGGCCTTTTGGACATTTTTTTTAGTTGTCATAAATTCACCTGTCTAAGAAGAAGGGTATTAATCATAGAATATGGAAGAGAGTTGACAGGGCTATGGTAAATGATTCGTAGTTGGAAAAGATTCCTCAATACACCATAATTCACTTGTCAGCTGCTGGATCTATCATTGTCCTCTTCTTATAGAAATGGTTTCCACCGCAACTGATCACATCAAGTGCATCTGATTTGTCAACTGTTGGGTTGAAAACCCTCACTTCTTGGCAGGTACTTCTATGTAGAGATTTCACCAAAAAATGAAAAAGTTATCAAACACTCTTTCTGTTTGGTCAAATAAAGAATTTGGTGATATTTTTCCAGAAGGTTAGGATGTATGAGGAACAAATGCACAAAGCTGAGGATAACAACATCATTGACCTGAGTGACTCCAATAGAAGTAGCCTTCATGAAATTAATGCAAAATAAATCAGGTTTCTCAAGTTGGAAGACACTATATTGAAACAAAAAACCCAACTCCAACGTTTTAAAGAGGGTGATACAAACTCTAAATACTTCAATTAAGTAATAAGGGTAAGAAGAAGGAAGTTATTTATTCAAAAAGTTTTCAATGAAAATGGAGATTGGATACAAGGTGAAGACAACATTGCTCAGACGTCTTGTAAACACTTCAAAGAAATCCTTACTTGTGCATAAAAGCTTATTAATGATCATACTTTTTAATGCATCCAAGGATGATTAGTCAAAACCAAAATCTTAGCTTACCAATATTCCTAGTATGGTTGAACTTTAAGAGGTGGATTTTTCTATTAATCCTAATTCTGCAGCTAGCCCTGATGGTATGAATGGGTACTTCTTTCGAAAGTGTTGGCATATTATGAAGAATGATCTAATGGGGTGTTTTCAGGCTTTTTTCAGTGGACAGACGATTTCTAACTATCCAAACAAGCTTAATGAGTGTAGGCCTATATGTCTGAGTAACTTCACTAGCAATATCATATCTTAGCTAATGTGCAAAAGACCTAGCCCTATCCTCCCTGCCTTAATTTGTCCTAACAATTCCGGGTTTCTTAAAGGAAGAAGTATCTCTGAGAACATCATGTTAGCTTCGGAAATCATTCACCAAATCAAGAAACCGAAAATTGGTAGCAATCTGATCATTTAACTAGGCATGGTAAAAGCTAATGAAAAGGTTTCATGTTCATATATTTGCCTAGTTCTAAGAAAATTGGATTTGTTGATGTTTTAATTATTATGGTGTAAAGAATCATGGTAAACAATCGGTACTCAATCATTTTCAATGGTATGACGCATGGATTATTTGACTCCTCTAGAGGCCTCAAGAAAGGTTACCCTCTTTCCCTTGTCCTATTTATTTTAGGTGCTGAGGTATTATCAAAATCACTCAACAGGATACACAATCACACGGAGTAGCATGGTTTTTTCACGGAAATGAGGGGTCCACAAGTGAATCATTTCAGTTTTACTGATAACATAATTTTGTTCACCTTTGGAAGATGCAAAACTTTAAAAATTTTATGGAATCCTTGAAGGAGTATGAAGAAACTTCTGGACAACTTATCAATAGAGAAAAAAACAACTTTATTCTACACTCTAATGTTTTCAATAGTACTAGAGATGAAATTAAAAGGCTGGCAGGTTTCAAACAAAAGAAGAGTTCTTTTACTTACCTTGGATGCCCTTTATTTATTGGAAGGCCTAGGAATATCTACTTTTTTTATCTTGTTAACAAGTTTCATTACAGGATTACAGGTTGGCAAACCAAAAAATTAAGCTATGGATGAAAGGTAGTACTCACAAAACGTGTTCTATAGACTGTCCCTATCCACCTTCTATCTGCAGTAACCCCTCAAGTTACTGTACTTAGGAAAATCCAAGTGCCTATTGCTGACTTTTTATGTGTATTGAAAGTTATAGCAAGAGGTAACATTGGGCTTTATGGAAAAATATAAGCTACCCCTATGATGATGGGTGGGGGTGGGAATGAGAAACTTACAAGATATTTGAAATTTTCCTGATCAAGCAGTGGTGGGTCTCTTGAACAAAATGAACACTGTGGTGAGATTTTTTGAGAGAAAGATACTATCAATATCTAACCGTGTAAGCAAAAAATGGGACACTAGAGAGTCACTGAATTGGAAACATATGTTAATTAACAGACGACAAGTTGAGTAACACATCCATTGGAAACTTCTACCTGGAAATTGTTCCTTTTGGTGTGATAATTTGTATGGCACTAGCCCACTGGCACAATACACCACCAATAACAACAGATTTTACAATTCTACATTGGCAAATTTTTGGGAAGATGGGATGTGGAGTTGGAGAAAACTAATAGAGCAAGTACCTCCCAATCAGTTCTCCAACATCTTGTCTACAAAGATCTCTACTCAAAATCACCTTCCTGAACAAGATGTGTGGAAACTCAATAATCGTGGGAGCTTTAGTTGTTCTTCAGCTTGGGAGGGAATCATAAACAAAAGAGCCAAGAATCAATTCAATTCACTTCTATGGCATAAAAACATACCCTTCAAATCTTCCTTTCTTTTTATGGAGAACCCTAAGGGGTAAACTCCCTATAAATCAAAAATTGACTAACTTTGGCATTGAGCCATCACATTGTTTTTGATATCTTGATCGAGAAGTTATGGATAGCATAGAACAGACATTCAATTCAAGGCAATTTGTAGCCAAGGTATGGAGCTTTTTGCAGGTAGTGTAGGGATACAACTTTACCACTCATCACTGCAGGTTTTTATCCAACAGTGGTGGGCATCCAAGCCAAAGAATGCAGCCCACAAACTAATGTTGCAAGCCACGCCAATATTCATATGTTAGAAATTATGGAAGAACAGTTGTGCATGAAAATATAGAGGTAAAGCAACTAACATCAGCCGGGTGAAGTATGCAGTCTACAAATACAACTTCAAAATGCAAAACAATTCCTTACCTCATGTTATATGGCCTTAAAAGTGGACTGATTTAATCCAAAAGAGTGAAAAGGTGTATTCACAACACCATAGTGAACATGGTAACATTGATTAAACCATCGGATCAATGGATTAAGGTAAATACACATGGAAGTGCACTCACTAATCCAGGAAAACATGTCGCTGGAGGTATTTTTAGGGATAAAGAAGGCATAGTGTTGATGGTTTTCACAACACCACTTGGAGAAGGAACAAAAAACAAAGATAAAGCTGAAGCTGCTATATTTGGTTTAAAGTGGGAAGTTAAACTTGATTATAGGAACATTTTATTGGAGCTTGATACTCAATTATTTGTGCACTGGATCGTACAGAAAGCAGCCCCACAATGGAGTATCATCACTCAAATTGGAAGGCTGCAAAAGCTTATCACTCAAGTCCACAAATTCAAATGCATTCATGTATTCAGAGAAGCAATTGGGTAGCAGATGCATTGTCAAAACATAGCCACTCCTCTGGTATATTTCAACAGCCATCAACTACCTAAAGAAGCAATGGCCTTCTATCAACATGACTTGTTTAAGATGCCATGTTTGAGAAGAAAGAAGACAAAAAAAAGTTTTGAACCTTGTTCATATTATTATATCTTTTCAATTTAGCTATTATTCAAAATTACAGCTACTTTCAATAGGTTACTGTAATTTATATTTTGAATATGTAAAGGGATAGTCTCCCTTATTTATGCTTCCTAGATACTATGTAATGAGAGAAGTCCTCTCCTTAGGTTCTTAGTATTTTTGTTTTATCTTTCATTGTAAGGGGAGGAGTTGACTTCTTTTTTTGGAAAGTTGACTCTAAACCATCGTAGGTTTGGAGGTTAGGTTTATGCCCCCCTTCTTGTATTTTTTTTTTATTAATGATAAGGCCTAGGGGTGTTGCTCAGCCTCTACCCCTAAAAGGGTAATTCAACTAAACAAAATTCTAATATACCAAAACCGAAACATTTAGCACTAATCCATAGATATTGAAACTCAAATCTTTAACCCCATAGCTTATATCCTAAAAACAATCTAAACCTTAACCCTAACCCTAATAGAATCATAAATCGTAAACCCAAATCTAAAAATACACAAATCCAAGCATAAAACACTAAACCATTGATATTAAACAAAAATCCTAAACCCTAAACCCAAAAATCTAGGAAAACATAAACCCTAACCCCAACCATAAAACTAACCCTATCCTTAACCCTAACCCTAAACCACCAATCCCAAACCCAATCGCTAAATCTTAAACACCAAACTCAAAGCAAAAAATACTAAAACCCTAACATTCAAAACTAAACCAGAGATTATTAACCAAAAATCATAAATCCCAAAACCTTAAACCTAACAAAACCCCTAAACACTAACCCTAACCCTATCCCTAACCGTAACCCCAACCCTATCCCAAAACCTAACCCTAACCCTTATCTAGGTCCAAACCAAAAGCAAAAAATACAAAAACCTTAAAATTGAACACTAAACCATATATAGTACAACTCAAATCCTTAAACCCTAAAACCTAAAAAACAATCTAAACCCTAACCTACCATACACCCTAAACCCCAATCAAAAAATACCAAAACCCAAATTAAACATTAAACTAGTGATATTAAACGTCCAATCCGAAACCCTAAAACCAAAAACCAAAAAATAAAAAACAAAACCCTAACCCTTATTCTAACCCTAACCTTAACCCTAACAATAACTCTAAATCATAAACCAGCAACCTAAGCCCTAAATATCAAAACCAAAATTTTAATTACCACAGCATAGATTTTAAACTTCAAATGCTAAAACTTGAACGGTAAAACCTAAAAAAAATACACCCTAACCTAATCCTTACCCTAACCTTAACCCCAAACCCTAAAACCTAAGTCAAAACCCAAAAAAACAATAAATATTAAATCATAGATTTTATATCTGAAATCCTAAACCATAAACCCTAAAACATAAAAAAACCTAAAAGCTAACCCTAAACCTTACCATAATCAAAAACATAACCCTAACCTTAATCCTGACATTAATGCTAAACCATTAACCCTAAAACCTAAGCCGAAATACAAAATCCCAAACATTAAAAACTAAACATTATATCTAAACCAAAAATCCTAAATCATAAAACCTAAAACCAAAAAAACAATAAAACCTAACCCTAATCATCCCTAACCCAAAACCTATCCTTAACCCTAAACCTAAACCCTATACCCTAATCTCGAAGCCAAAAATATCAAAACCCTATTGTTAAACACAAAACAATAGATATTAAAACAATCTTTATGCGCAAACCCTAAAACCTAAAAACAACCTAAATCGTAACCCTAACCCTAACATTAACCCTAATCCTAACCCTACAATTAAACCTAAACCCCAAGCATAAAATACATAACCCAAACATTAAAAACTAAACCATTGATACTAAACCTCAAATTTTACACCCTAAACCAAAAATTTTAAAATAATTTGTCACATCCGAGTTTACAACCTAGACTTAATTGGCGTCGTCATACTCTTTGAGGACTAAGACATGCCTTTTAGTCTTACATCATTGCATTCATCGATTAAAAATAAAGGAATAATTTAAAACATTTCAACTACTTCTAGTCGGAGGTTTACATAGACCTCCACATACACATAATCATAATAATATCGAGTATACATAGACTCATTCATATCAGAAGAGTAGATAGTCTCCTTCTTTTATTTCACACACTTATATAGTAAACAACTAGTGTCATAAATTCGTCTCATCTCATGAAAGATGTAAACGAGGACAATAACATAGGGCATAGCCATACATCATCAAAAGTAAGCTGCATATAGGCTTTATACAACTTTGTCTCAGATAGGAAATAGAGTCAATAAAAAATTTGTAGTAACTAAGTTACTTCGCAAAGAGAATATTGGCATCGTCCTCGGGTAAAATGAAGACCTACCAATTGGATGATAAAATGTCCAAATCTTCCTCCAAATCACCTCAAATAAGCTATAATGACCGAAACCTAAAATATTTGGGAAAACAGAAGAAAATGGGGTTAGTACTCCACATGTATTGAGTATGAGATCTTATGCACATACACAAGAAAAAAAGCTAAAAAGGACTTTTTATTAAAACATGCTATTTTACCCTTTTTAGGCTTAACGTAAAGTCAAGTAAATTGTACTAATCAAGTAACACTTATCCCATCACACTTAAATCATGAGTAACTACAACCCTAGCATGAAGGAATAATATCACAAGAATGAATAAGAGTTAAGCATATCATAATAAGAAAGAGACTACTCATTAGTTCTTGTTAAGTCAACAAGTGCAATGACAAAGCAAATCCCCATAACCTTACTCAATCAAGTATCCTCAACAAGAAAACCAAACCACTGTCTTACTTTACATTTCATGCCATTTAATCTTACATTCATCGTATATTATCATTATAATTATTCAAGACTAACTAGTTAAAAGTCTAGGTAGAGTCCCATACCCCTACCTACACAAAGATAGACCCTTTACGTTATCCACGTTAGAGTTATAGTCACTTATATCATTTTAACTTTTGGGATCATCTTGCCCTAACCGACATAGACCGCATAAGCTAGTGTGGAATCCGGTGTAATTAAACCCTACACCGAAAGAAGGCAAACTACTTGGAAAGGTAGTACAAAAACCTAAAACATAGCAACTACGTGGATCCACTGGATACTATTCCTATGGGGCAACATAGTTCATGAAATAAGAGATTTAGTTGGTATCCTCTTTATGCGACATGCACTATAATCTCCAATATCAAGAGTGATTTAATGCTCCTACCTTCTATAAGTGGGAAAGGACACTTATGTATCTACTTCACTCGGTGCTAATCTAGAGTCCCTTTTTGAAATGTCTTTAAGCCTTTAATTATCAATCATAATATAATATAGGCCATAGGGTCTGCCCCTTGTATAATCATCATCATCAATATCTCAATAAGAATTTGATGAGTTTAAGTCCGTTCAGCACAATTCATATAATTAAGGTTAACAGTTTAACATTTCATAACATTTTAAGGAACATTGACACTTTTCACGATCCTTATAGCACATACACCTTAATCAACCTCACAACATAGTCAAGACATTTCAATTCAATATCATACCACCCTATAATATTAATATAAGATCTACTCCAACATGGTATTATAGCTTATTAACAATAAATCACAATTGGAAGTAAAGATAAAGATTCTAAGACTTACAAAGTCTTTCTCATAGTCTACTATCAAGGTCTTACTATCAACCCGTTACTCAACCCAACATGGGGAGTAACATCATAAAAAATGAAATTTAATACAATAACAAGGCCATTTGCATCTATATAACACAATTCATCTTTAGACAACCACTTGAGACAAGATACATCGGCTCATTTCACATTAGAATCTGTAACTTAAATTACATCTCAATAACTAGCATGATATGCCTATACTATAGTTCATCTTAATTCAGCCATAATAGAACCATAAGATAGTAATCTAGTCAAAAACCAACTCAGTTGAATGATCAACATACAATTTATTATAAAAAAAGTTGAATTTCATGTAAATCTACTCAATATATCCCTAAGAATTTACTAACGACTTAATCCATAACATCAATTACGTAATTGAATAAAACCCATATGAAAATTAAACTTTTCCAAATTAATTTTGAAGGAAAAGTATCTCAAAGGTTAATAGAACCCATACCTTAATGTTTCTCAACAATTTGATGAAGTATCCACCCTTTTCCAGCCTCCAAAACCAAGTTCTTGCTAGCCTTCAATGGTGATTTCTTCTAGAGAGAGAAATAAGAGAGAAGGAAGAGATTTTATTTTGAGAGTTGGCTTTTGGTAAATGAGGTTTTATGGGTATTTATAAAGGGATTAATTAAGTTAATTAGTTTCCCTTGAATCACTATCAAATCTCGAAACAATTTAATATTTTAAATGAAATTATTACAATCCATTAATTAAAATTCGACCCTCACCGATGAGACCCCATCGACGGTCCGTTGGCGGGTCGACGGAAAGCCCCCCCCCTCTGTCTTACACTTTCATTGTCTCTATCAAACACTTTGCAGGCGAGGCTTCCTCCCATTATTTTATGTATGGATGACGGTAGTCTCGACGACCCATCACCCCCTTCCGTCGAGTGCAACAGAAGCTAGGTAAATAAGGGTTCACTATGTTTCTATGTGAGGGATGACAGTAGCCTCAATGTCCCGTTGAGCCCATGATGCCCCGTTGTGTGTCCTGTCGATGCACATATCCAGGCAGTGCTGCTTCAAACTGTAGGGGTTCTCCTTCAGGGCCCTTGGTTGGTCCTTGGGGAGTCGTACCTAGACGTTCCAATCATGAACCAACTCAAACACCCATTAGCTATGTTTCCACCCATTTTTGTACATTTCCGACTCCTAAAATTTAGTAAAAAGGCTAAGGTACACTAACATCTTTTTGAAACAACTTCTCAGATGTTTTTTGGATATTTTTGTTCTTAAACCTTCTAAATGACCTATATTCGTTAAAAATGGACTTAGAAACAATGTTTGGATTTTATGCCACCTATGTTAGGCTTTACCATAAGTACTGGATTTTCAAGGTATTACAAACCCAAAACCCTAACCCTAACCCTAACCATAACTCTAAACCATAAACCCAAAAACCTAAGCCTAAAATACCAAAACTCAAACATTAAATACTAAACAATAGATTTTAAACCTCAAATGCTAAACCATGAATAATGGAACCTAAAAAAAGCTACACCTACAACCTAAAACCTAAATTAAAAAAAAATTAAAAAAACTACATCCTCTAACCCTAAACTCTAAGTCCAAAAAAAAAACCAAAGTCAAAATAATGAAAAACCAGACATTAAAAACTAAACCAAGATTTTAAGCCTCAATCCAAAATCACAAACCCTAAAACCATAAAGAACCTATATCCTAAACAAAAAACTAGCCTTATCCTTTACCTTAACCCTTACCATACACCATTATCCAAAAAACCCAAGCACAAAATACTAAATCGCAAACATTATTACTAAACCATAGATTTAAATTGAAAATCCTTAACCCAGAAATCTAAAACCTAGAAAAAACACTAAACCCAAACCCTCTATCCCTATCCCTAACACGAACCCTTACCCTAACCCTAACTCTAACCCTATCGTTACCCCAAACCCTAAATCCAAAACCCAAACATTGAACATTAAACCATATATATACAACTCAAATACTTAACCCCGGACCATAAAAGCAAAAAAACTACCTAAATTCTAACTATAACCCTAACCCTAACCCTACCATAAATACTAAACCCTTAGTCCGAAATACCAAAATCCACACATTAAACACTAAAAAAATGATATTAAACCTCAAATCGTAAATCCTAAACTCAAAAACAAAAGAGAACCCAAAACCCTAGCCTTAACCCAAACCCTGACCCGAACTCTAACCTTAACCATAAACTTGAAACCCAAAACCCGAAGCCCAAAATATAAAAACTCAAACATTAAATACTAAAACATAGATTTTAATCCTCAAATGATAAACTCTGAACCATAACACCATCACACCCCATTTTCCCAGATTTTTTCTCTCTCTAGAAATTCTCTCACTTCGCACGCGCTCTCTCTCTCTCAATAGCTGACTCACTTCAATCGCCAAGCGCCGCAACGGCGCGTGGGCCACTGGCAGCCGTCAAATGGCCACCGGACCAAACCCAAGAGGAGCGCTCTCACATAGGCTTCTCATCCCAACATAACACGCTCGATGATCAATCTCAGAATGCTTCGAAATTGCAGGAGCAAGACGCGATGGAACCTGCAATTTATGAAGGGGCCTTCGCTGAAGAACACAAAAACATTTCCACAAGAAATTCTGGATGGAATCGACTGGAATCGAGTAGGGAAACGAATTCCAATCATCAAGATCTACTACCAGATAAAAAATTACATGATTCCACCGTCCCTATCATTCAGAATCGAGAGGCGATTCTCGAAGAAGGCGCAATGAAATCGCCTGAATCGCGCCCTTTCATTCAAGCCACTTCCAGTCAAAATCGAGAGGTCGCGACCACTGGCGTTTGTTACACTAACAAGGGCGCACCTTTTGACCAAAGTTCGAAGCTAATGAATGGTCGAAACACTGGCGAAGATAATTCCAGCGAGGTTTCAACCTCAGTCGCCGGGAAAAATGGCATGGCACAAAACAAAGAGGGTTCTCAGGCACCAAATACCCATGTAACAACCTCCCCTCATCAAACTGATAAAGGAATCAACAACAACTACAATCAATCGATCACAGCTGAACATAAATCCAACAATCACCAAGAACAACAAGTCTGTGCAGGGGAAGGAACAAGTTGTAATCGCAGGGATACACAAAGTGCCAATACAATGGTGTCACCAATAATTGAGGCGAAAACAGGGATCAGCGAATACAAACATCAACATGGGGAGGATTCGATTAATCATCAGGATGATAACATGAAGAACAATACCCCAACAGATTCTACAGACTCCACACATGGAGTTTCTAACTTTTCTTTTGCTATGAGAGGTAATTCATCTCACTTAACTCCCAACTTGAATGCAGGTGAATCAACAACAAGCCTTAACAAGGAGGTGGAAGAGAGGCAGACTGGGGATGCAAAGGAGCAAGGACAGAAGCAAGGTGTAGGAAGTTTTGATCATCCAAACAACCAGGAACAACAGATTGAGGAAGGCAGGAAGGAAAAAGAGGGAAGGATCCAAAATAGATCAGCATCATAGGAACAATGGGAGGCAAATGGAACAAGAAAGGCACAACAACAGACTTGGAGGTAAACCTGGTAATCAATTCAACCAAACGAGTGAAGAATACCATAACAATTTTCCTAAAATTTCCAACAATTTTACAAGGTATGATCACAATCTTCATGCTAATAGAACCAATAAACAGGGTGAAATGGTTAATCAAGCTAGTACTAGACAGATTAGTGCTAATCAGCAAAATCAACAGCCTAATAGTAGCAACACAAAGGATCAAAACAATGAACCTGCTCCCTACACAGTTGTCCAATCGTTTGCTGCTAGGCTGAGATACAACCAGGCCAAAGATGAAATCCCTATTTGCTTAAATGAACCTGTTCATACGACTAGACAAGGCCTTCCAGCTGTTTTGATAGATGAGAATGATTATTATGTTAAGTTGGCTGAAATTTGTAAGTTTACCTTGGTGGGTAAATTTACTAACACCATGCCTAGAATGGAACAAGTGAGGAAAAGCTTTATTTTACAAACTCAATTGATGGGGGGGTCAAAATCACTCATTTCAATTCTAGGCATGTATACATTGATTTGGATAATGAATTAGATTACCAAACTGTGTGGACTAAGCTGAAAATGAACATTGAGGGGCAGGCCATGAGAATACAAGCATGGACCCCGGATTTCACACCTGAAGAGGAAACACCTATAGTACCTATTTGGGTGTCTATACCAGGTCTACCCTGGCATTGTTACAACAAGGTCTTTCTATCAACTATATTGGAGA
Source organism: Solanum peruvianum (assembly GCA_027705065.1). Lineage (NCBI taxonomy): Eukaryota > Viridiplantae > Streptophyta > Magnoliopsida > Solanales > Solanaceae > Solanum > Solanum peruvianum. The sequence goes on along the minus strand of JAKWJD010001341.1, from coordinate 65,248 downwards.
GTATTGGGAAGGTACTTTTCTTGGATTCACCCACAGCTCAAAGAACTAGAGGTAGTACCACTAGAGTCAAAGTTCAAGTCGACCTCACTAAAGAAAGACCATCTCATGTGTGGTTGGGATTTAAAAACTCGAATCCTAACAAGGGAAGATGGTTAAAAGTGGAGTATGAAGGCATTCCTATTTATTGTTTTTATTGTATACATCAAGGACACAAAGATGAAGTTTGTACAATCAAAAGACGAGATGAGGAAATACAACAATGGAAAGAAATGGATGCAGGAAAACACAGCAAAGAGAAAGGGAGTGGAAAAAGTCAGGAACAAGAAAAAGATGCAAGAGAAAGACAACAAAAAAAACTCCCAACCAGCCAAATAAAAATCAGAAAGAAGGGAAGAAGAAAAGGGAGGAACAGAACCAATCAAAGGAACATGGGATAGACTCACAACATAAACAGGATAGGCACAAACAAGATGAGCAAGGCCAACAAGAGGAACATCAAGGAGAACAGTGGCAAACACAGAAGAAAAGAAATCACAAGAATCAGGAACATGTCAACTCCAAATCAGTGTGGAGACCTGTTACAACACTCATGCAACATACCAACAACAGCCAACAACAAGAACAAGGGATCACAGGTAATAATATAATTCCAACTCAAAATAATTTTTCTTCTCTTGAAATGCAGGAAAAACAGGAGACACAACAGAGGGAACAGCAGGGATTTAGGGAAGAAGCAAATCAGGAAGACCACACACAGATGAACAATGGAATGATCAACCTGCTGATAACAAGCAAAACAATTTGCAGATACCAAATTTGCAGACTGCTGAGGACAATAAATACAAGGGACCAGGTACTGACTTATCTCTCCCAAACCCCAGAACCCCCAATGATTTAAATGCTATTGATGGTCACACTTATGAAGTTTATGGAGTTATGGATGGGGGGGGGGGGGTAAGGAGAAAACCACTAACGTGCAGGAAGGGGTTACCAAAGGGGGGAATTTGCCTCATGCTATGCATGAGGGGTTGGATAATGACCATAGGACTGACCTTAGAGCCTCTAGGAGTGATGAAAATGATATGAAACAGCAGCATCAGCAGTCAGAGCACATGATCAAAACACAGAAATTAGGGAGCAATCTGCCAAGGCAAAACAGGGGAAACAGCAACACAGGAATATGGAAGGTGATGAACAAAGGAAACATGGTGACACTAAGGATAGTGGAAATACTCCAAAGAGCAAAAATAAGCCCAGTAAACAAAAAAGGGATGCTGAAAAAAGGAGACAAAATAGGCAACAAGAAAAGAATTGTGAGCAAGGGGAAGAAGGTAAAGAGGAATCCTGTAATAAATTTGTTATGATTGATGATAATCAAGGTCTGGATATCCCCCCCTTACAAATCCAATACATGACTCCCCACAATCCAAATAAGGCTGAAAAGAAGACACAAGAGAAAAAGGATCTTGATCTTGTCTTGGATGAGTATGCAGTAAATAACTTGAGGATGAGCTTGGAGGTGACAGTCAATATCTTGATGAGTATGATGATAATGATGAGACTAGTGAGGCTCTCATTAGAGCCTTTAGTCCTTATAAAGATCACTCTCTAGAGGAGGAGGCAAAACAAGTTACCAAAAATCAAAGCCTTTCTCCAAGAAGCTTCCAACAAAATAGATTCCACTTCACTAAACAAGATGCCAACACTGTCACTGCAGGCAGACCCAACACCAGATTATTCTCTTCTAAATCGTCTCAATGATTAGTACAATCATATGGAATGTGAGGGGGATTAATACTCAAGGTGTTCTAGAAAGACTCAAAATGCTCAGGAAAATGCACCATTTATCCATCATTACTATATTGGAACCTTTTTCAGATAGTATCAATATCCAGAGCTTCAAAATGCAGTTAAACATGGAAAATGCTATTAGTAATCGTAATAGTAAGATTTGGGTTTTTTGGAACAGTGATATTGACTGTAATATTCTTGATGAAGATGAACAGCAAATTACTTGTGACATGAAACACAATGAATTACCATATCAATTTACTAGTACTTTTATCTATGCAAAATGCAAGGATTACCGAGGAGACCTCTATGGGAGAGATTTCTACATCATGCTTCTAGAAATATCAATCCTGGTGTGCTGTGGGGGACTACAATGTTATTTCTAATTTTGATGAAAAACTAGGAGGACTGCCCTACAATATGAAGAAAAGTATAGACTTGATTGCAACTATTGAAGCCTGTGGTCTTATTGACATTGGTTTTAGTGGTCACAAGTATACTTGGACTAATAAAAGGGGGGTATTACTCACAGAATTCGAGAGAGAGACTTGATAGAGCCTTGGTAAATGATTTATGGTTAGAAAGGATGCCAAAAACCACCATTACTCATTTATCATCTACAGGGTCGGATCATTGTCCTTTACTGCTAGAAATGGTTTTTAATGATTCGCATCACATCAAATATTTCAGATTACTTAATTGTTGGATTGACAATCCCATTTTATGCTCACTTTTAAGGAGTGGTGGAATAGACCTATGGAGGGTAATTCTATGTAGAAATTCCATCAGAAAATGAAAAGACTCTCAAATACCCTTAGTACTTGGTCTAGAAAGGAATTTTGGGATATATTCCAAAAGGTCAGGATGTATGAGGAACAAGTGCATGAAGCAGAAGAAAAATATATCCTAAACCAAACTTATTCAAATAGGAGTACCCTCCATGAACTTAATGCGCATCATATCAAATTCCTCAAACTTGAAGATACCATTTTGAAACAGAAAACACAACTCCAATGGTTCAAAGATGGGGATACCAATTTCAAATACTTTCATTCCATCATAAGGGGAGGTGGAGGAAATTTTATACACAAAATTGTTACTAAAGAGGGGGATTGGATACAGGGTGAAAATAATATTGCTCAAGAGGCTTGTGAACATTTCAATACCATATTTACAGGAGAGATAAATATATCGATGAGCACACCTGGAGTGCATCCCTAAAATGGTCAATCAGGACCAAAACACTCAGCTTACAAAGCTACCTGATATGGATGAACTTAAAAAGGTTGTCTTTTCTATGAATCCTAACTCTGCAGCTGGCCTCGATGGTATGAATGGGTATTTCTTTCAAAAGTGTTGGAACATCATCCAGAATGACTTGATAGAAGTACTACATGCCTTTTTTAGTGGTCAAATGATTCCAAAGTACTTCTCTCATTCTTGCATAGTATTGCTCCAAAAAGTTAATAATCCAAACAAGCTTACGGAGTTTAGACCTATAAGTTTGAGTAACTTTACTAGTAAGATCATCCCTAAACTAGTAAGTACCAGACTTAGTCCTATCCTTCCGTCTTAATTTCCACTAACCAATCTGGATTTGTGAAAAGAAGAAGTATCTCAGAAAAACTCATGCTCTCCCAGGAAATCATTCATCATATTAGGAAGCCCAATATTGGAAGTAATGTGATTATTAAGCTAGATATGGCAAAAGCTTATGACAGAGTGTCTTGTTCATATATTTGTGGTTTTGAGGAAAATGGGGTTTAATGATATGTTTATTGATATGTGTTGGAGAATCATGGCCAACAATTGTATTCCATTATCATCAATGGGAAAAGATATGGCTTCTTTCAGTCTACTAGAGGTCTCAAGCAAGGTGATCCCCTTTTGCCGGCCCTATTTATTTTACGTGCCGAAGTTTTATCGAGATCTCTCAATAGACTTCACACTCATCCAGATTATCAGGGTTTCACCATGGAGAAAAGAGGGCCTCAGGTGAACCACTTAAGTTTTGCAGATGACATTATTCTGTTTACTTCGGAAGAAGTAGTAGAACTTGAAACTCCTTATGAACACTCTAAAGGTGTATGAAGAGACTTCCGGACAACTCATCAATGGGGATAAAAGCCATTTTATGCTACACCCTAGTGCTTTCAATAGCACAATGGATAGAATAAAAAAGTCGACTAGCTTTAAATAGAAGCAAGGGCCTATCACATTCCTTGGATGCCCTTTATTTGTTGGCAGACCTAGGAATTGTACTTCTCTGATCTATTAACAATGTGGTCTCTAGAATTACAGGTTGGCAAACGAAACAACTTAGTTTTGGTGAAAGGCTGGAATGTACTATCCAAACATGTTCTCCAAGCACTTCCAACACACCTTCTAAGTGTGGTAACCCCTCCAAATACTATAATCAAGCAAATTCAAATGCTTATTGCGGATTTCTTCTGGGGATGGCAGAACAACAGCAAAAAGTATTATTGGTCCTCTTGAAAGAATCTAAGTTACCCGTATGAGGAGGAAGGGGGAGTTGGGATGGGATGAAAATTTAAATGATGTTTGTAAATCATTCCAATTCAAACAATGGTGGACATTCCGAACAAAACAAACTTTATGGGGAGACTTCTTGAGAGCTAAATATTGCCAAAGATCTAATCCGGTAAGCAAAAAATAGGATACTGGACAATCCTTAACTTGGAAACCCATGCTAGCTATTAGACAACAGGTGGAGCAACACATCCAATGGCAGCTTCAAGTGGGGAATTGTTCATTCTGGTGGGAAAACTAGATGGGCACAGGGCCACTGGCACAATACCTGCAGCAATATCAGGCTCAACAACAGCAAGGTGGCAGATTTCTGGGAAAATGGTGTTTGGAATTGGAGAAAATTGGTGGAGCAAGCCCCTACAAGTCAGCTAGCCAGCATCATGGCCACAACAATCCCTCAGCAACAAACAACCAGACCAGCCTGTTTGGAAGCTTAATAGCCAAGGCAAATTCAGCTGCCACTCCGCTTGGGAGGAAATCAGAAACAAAAAGGCTAGGAACAACTTCTTTTCTCTTTTATGGCAACAAGTCTATTCCTTTTAATGCATCTTTTCTTTTATGGATAATTTTAAAAGGAAAAATTCCTAAATGAAAAATTACTAACTTTGGCATTGAGACATCACCATGCTACTTTTGTTTGTGTGATAGAACAGGGATGGACAACATAAATTACACCTTCAACTCATGAAATTTGCAGGGTAAAGTATGGACCTCTTTTGCTGCAGGTGCGGGCTGCAGCAGGACCAACAGACACTGCAAGCTAGGCTGAAGCAGTGGTGGACAGCCAGATCATGCAATGCTGGCCATCAGCTGCTGCTAGAAGCTACCCCGATCTTCATATGTTGGAACTTATGGAAGAATAGATGTGCATGTAAATACGGAGGCAAAGCAACTAACATCTGTCGGGTTGAATATGCTGTCTACAAGGACAATTTCAAGATGATGAAAATTGCTTTTCCACACATCAAGTGGCCTGCTCACTGGACAGCCCTCATCCATACAAGCGAAAAATGCAAACATGATATCAAGGTGTCCGAGGTAGTATGGAACAGACCGCCGGAAGAATGGATGAAGATAAAACAGATGGAAGCGCCCTCACTAACCCAGGAAAGATTGGAGGTTAGGTTATGTCCCCCTCCATGTATTTTGCTTTTTGTATTAATGATAAGGCCTGGGGGTGTCGCTCAGCCCCTACCCCTCCAAGGCTTATTCAACTAAAAAAAACCCATAAACCACCTCAAAAAAACCTTAACACTAACCCTATTCGGAACCCTAAACCTTAACCCTAAAACCTAAATAAAAAAAAAAAGTCCTAAATACGAAAACCCAATAATTAAAGACTAAACCATACATTTTAAATCTCAAATCATAAACCTAAATCCTTACACTTAAAAAAAAAAAACCTTAACCCTAACCCTGATAATAAAACATAACCCTAACCATATCCATTACCCTAATGCTCTAAACCATTAACCCTAAACTCCAAGCCCGAAATACCAAAACCAAAATGTTAAACACTAAACAATAGATTCTAAACAATAAATCTAAACCTAAAACCTAAAACCTAACCCTAACCCTATCCCTAGCACGAATCCTAACCTAAAACATATCCTTAACCCTAACCCTAAGACCTATACCCTAAACTCAAAGCAAAAAACACCAAAACCTTAACATTAACACTAAACAATAGACATTACAACTTAAATCCTTAAGATCTAACCCTAAAACCTAAAACAACCTAAATCCTAACTGTTGCCGTAACATTAACCCTACCATAAACCCTAAACCGTAAAAATAAAATATCATAACCCATACAATAAACACTAATCCATTGAAATTAAACCTAAAATTTTAAAACCTAAACCCAAAAATATAAAAGAACATAAAACCCCAATCCTAATCTTAACCCTAACTGTAACTCTAAACCATAAACCAGAAAACCTAAGCCCAAAATAGTAAAATTCAAACATTAAATACTAAACATTATATTTGAAAGCTCAAATGATAAACCCCGAATCATAATACCTAAAAAAAACTACACCCTAGCCCTAAACCCTCAGTTAAAAAAAACATATTTAAAAAAAAATACACCCTAACCCTAAAACCCTTAGTCCAAAAAAACCAAAGTCCAAATAATGAAAAGCCAGATATTGAGAACTAAATTCAATATTTTAAACCTCAATCCAAAACCGCAAACCCTAAAACCTAAAAAAGACCTACACCCCAACCCAAGCATTAACCTTATCCTTAACGTTAAACCCAACCATAAACCATTATCGCAAAACCCCAAGCTCAAATTACAAAATCGCAAACATTAAATACTAAACAATAGATTTTAAACTGAAAATCCTAAACTCCAAAACCTAAAACCTAAAAAAACACTAAGCCCTTACCATATCACTTTTACTAACACCAACCCTAACCTTGACCCGAAATCTATCCTTAACCATAACCCTAACCATAAACCCGTAACCCTTAAACCTAAACCCAAAGCACCCTTTCTTACCCATTTTCATTTTTTTTCTCTCGAATTTCTCCCTTTATCGCACACTATCTAGGAAAAAGACTACAGCTCACTCTAACGGCTAGTTCAACCGGATGGAGAAGGCACGTGAGCTGCCGGAGCCCAAGTGTAGATCGCCGGACAAGTACTAACAAGGGATCCTAGAGGAGACAATAATATTTAATGAAGAACCACCCATAATTAATCTCACAATTCTGGGAATTTTCTATTGATTGAAGCGATAAACAGTTCGAGTTCCAATAGTTAAATAGCAGGGAATCGCGAAATTATTTTCTTGAATGCATTAGGTTAAATAAAGATGATAGGAATATTGGGATTGTTTATTATAATCAATGGCAACAACATACTTCAAAATTATGTAATTTGACCCATCCATTTGAGAAAAGTTTATTATAATCAATGGCAACAACATACTTCAAAATTATGTAATTTGACCCATCCATTTGAGAAAATCGAGTTGGCGATTTCTGGGGAAGTCGCAAAGGAGTTTAATGAAACTTGTTCTCAAAATCGAACAATTTCAAGGTTTGTTTGAGGGAAGCTACCTACTGGGGTGTATTCCCCTGGGGAAGGTGTACCTTTCATTACAATCTCATCCCCAAAGGATGTCCAGGTCGCCGGTGAATCAAAGGTTACTCGAACGGAAGATGTTAATACTTTGGGGGGGGGGAAATGAAATTGATTCTAACACTCAATATGTTCATTCCACCAAAATATCAAATCAATTATATCATGATTAAAATCCTATGGGAAACCATGGTCAATACAAATCGAATATGCAACACAGGGGTGAGATAAGAAAAGGCAAAGCTGGGGAGGATGTTTTATGCTCAAAAAATCAACAAACTACAGTTGTAGCTCAACCAAGAGATTTAATAGATGTAGAGAGTACTTTAGACTTCTGTTTTGGATTGAAACCAATCGACAACACATCCCTCAAAGATAATTAATCGAAGGCAGTTATGCAGGTTGAATACACCAATGGAATTAAGGAGTCAACATACAGGCAAAACAACAAAACTACAATGAGCAAAATGGGAACGAACCACACTAAGGTATGCATGCTGACTATACTGTCTGAAATGACGAAGCAAACATACAGGAACAACAACAAAAATACAATAGGCAATGGGAGAAGGAAAAACACTCAGTTAAGTATCCTCATCTCAATTCTATCCAACAAAAATTATTATTATGAAAGTATTGTCCATGTGCATGAAAATGCCATGGGAAATTTAGCTGATGGTGTTGGTAATTCTGTTCAGAAGGATATAGTCAATAGGATTAGGAATCAAAAAGAGCAAGATCAAAGAAAAGGGGATAATGATCAGGGGCAAACTAATCAAAGGAATGTGGGGGATATTAAGGAACAAAACAAATATCATAGACACTTCTCTAAAATCTCTAGCATTTTGATAAACAAAATCCTCCACCACGTATAACTCCTAGTCTGTTACCAACCAACAATTACCTGAACACATGATACTAAATTCTCCAAAGCCACCAGCAAAACAAAATCCCTGAACCTGCCCCCCTACACAGTGGTTCAGACATTGGCTGCATGATTAAGGCACATTCATGAAGCTCAAAACCCCATTATTGTTCATTAAAACTCCCCCAAGGCAGAATACTAAAAAAGGGCAGCCTGTAGTTATATTTGATATGCATGACTTTGTACATACTTTAACTGATGATTGTCAATATACTTTGGTTAGGAAATTTAATACAAGCATGCCTAAAATTGAACTCATAGGAAGAGCTTTATTCAACAAACCTAACTATGTGGGGAGGGGGGTTAATATAGCTCACTACAATGCTAGGCATGTCTTTATTGTTCTTCAAAATGAGCTAGAGTATAATACTGTTTGGACTCAACAAAGGATTACTATTGAGGGCAAACTTATGAGAATAGAAGCTTGGACACCATTCTTTACTCCGGAAGAAGAAACTACCATTGTACCTATTTAGATTCTTCTACAAGGATTACCCTAGCATTTCTTCAAAAAGCCCTTCCTTATTCCCTGTTAGAATCTATAAGCAAGGTGTTATATTTGGACACTGCCTCCATTAAAAGATCTAGAGCAGGAATGGCCAAGGTTAAGATGCAAATTGACATGACTAAAACTAGGCCAAGACATTGTGGGTTTGTTTAGAAAATGATGATAATACTCTAGGTATTTGGCAACCTCTGAAGTATGGAAACACCAGTGTAACACGCTCAAAGATCAACCTCAAGACTCCTCAAAGTCGCATGTCAAAGATTCTATGAACTCTGCGAGATTGGAAAGGTAGTTAGACAGAGAACGAAAAATTATTTCCCAAGGAAATTCTCTGGGGAATCGGGAAGGAAGGATGATGGCAATTAATAATCCGCATCAAGATCTACCATATATCCAAAAATAAGCAAATTCTGTCGTCGTAATCTGTCAGAATTGAGAGGCGGCTGTAGAAGAATATATGAGTGCGTCGCATGAGTCCTTCACCCAAATTCTATTGCCTATAAGCCAACCTCGTAGGGATTCGACCATTGGGTTTTTTCCCGATAATGATGGCGCCCATCTCACTGGAAATTCAGGCGAAATGGACGGTTGAATGGCCGGCGAGTAGAACTTCAACAAAAATAGATTTGAAAACGTCGGAATCCATGGAAGCTTGTCTGACAACACTGTTTCTTAGCCTAAATACACCCATCATACAAGATTCTCCGACCATCTCAAAGGAGGAATCAATGTAAATAACACTTCAACAATTTCCAATGATTTTACAATCAAAACTCTGAATGAAAAACATGATAGAAAAGAAGACAACTCTATTTTATATCGTAATGTTTAACAAGGCGTCACCCTAATCGATTATCAACCAAACAAATAAACAACAATGGGGGAAGGAAGCAATTTCCAAGATGGGTAGAAGTCGATGGCACAACAGAACACTAACATCAATACTAATAGGCCACATACAACAGCTTCATCAAATGACATACAACCTTCAAGTTTTTCCTTTGGTATTTCTTGTAGCTCATACATCTAACTAGTCCCGTCGTTGAAGGTAATTCACAAGACACAACAAACAAGAATGACAAAGGTGGGGAACATGGCAATGGACAACTGCAAAACAAACAGCAGTTAGGTCAATAAACTGAGCAACAAGGCAAGGAAATGAAGAATTGGAAGGATGTACAACACAAGGTTGAAGGAGACAAGCAGGCTACTGAACATGTTCAAGCAAGGGAAGGAAGGCAAAAAGAACAGCCTAAGAACAACTATATTGTCACGACCCAAAAGCAAGCCGCGACTGGCACCCACACTTACCCTCCTATGTAAGCAAACCAACCAATCTAAACCCCTAACATTTCAATATAATATCAACTGAAAGTAATGCGGAAGACTTAAACTCATTAATAAAAACCAATTCAATAACTTCTAAAATTCAACATCTATTACTCCCCAAAATCTGGAAGTCATCACCACAAGAACATCTATGATCAAATTACTAAACTAAGAGTATTCTAAGAAGCTAAAACAAGTAAAAGCTAGTCCATGTCGGAACTTCAAGGCATCAAGACATGAGGGAGAAGATCTAGTCCAAGCTAGAAGCATTAGCTCACCCTGAAGATCCGGTCTGACGAAGACTTGCTAGAATTGCGGTTGAGTTGAAGATGACGGTACGTTTGCTGCACTCCACAAATAAAAAAGAAAAAAACATAAAAGTAGGGGGTCAGTACAAACACAAGTACTGAGTAGATATCATCGGCCAACTCAAAATAGAAAACAGTATAGATCAAGTAATATTATAAAATCAACTACAATACTCAACATGTAGCAACAACAAGTTCTATAATCATTAATAAGTACTGCCAAGTTCACACATGAGGACTCAGGCCTCAATACCATACTAATTTGGGAATTAGGTTCATTATATTGAGTATATTCACATATTTCAAGATTCATTTTCTTTATTCCCCTCGTGTCAGTACGTGACACTCCGCTCCATATACTATCCTGGTGTCGGAACGTGACACTCTGATCCTCTTATACTATTCTGGTACCGGAACGTGGCACCCGATCCATATACTATCCTGGTGTCGGAACGTGACACTTCGATCCTCATATACTATCCTGGTATCAGAACGTGGCACCCGATCCATATAATATCCTGCTATCGGAACGTGACAATTCGATCCTCATATACTATCCATGTACCGGAACGTGGCACCCGATCCATATACTATCCTGGTGTCGGAACATGACACTCCGATCCTCATTCTATCCTAGTACCGGAACGTGGCACCCGATCCATATACTATCCTGGTGTCGGAACGTGACACTCCGATCCTCATTCTATCCTGGTACCGGAACGTGGAACCCGATCCTCTATTTCTATCCTTGTACCGGAACGTGGCACCCGATCCTCTATTTCTATCCTGGTACCGGAACGTGGCACCCAATCAATATACTATCCTGGTGTCGGAACGTGACACTCCGATCCTCATTCTATCCTGGTACCGGAACGTGGCACCTGATCCATATAATATCCTGGTGTCGGAACGTGACACTCCGATCCTCATTCTATCCTGGTACCGTAACCTGGCACCCGATCCCCTAATCTCACTACTTTCGTTCATCAAGCCCTCTTTTATACCAAGGCATCATCATTAACAAAGTAGATTAGGGTTTCTTTTCAAGATTTAGGATTCAATAGCCTCATCATGCTTATTTTATCACAATTATGTAATCACATTCATGCAAGCAAACAATTTAGCATATAGAAGGGTTTACAATACTACCAATACATATCATTCGCTATGAAGTGCTTACTACGAATAGCATAAAAACCATAACCTACCTCCACCGAAGATTCGTGATCAAGCAAGCAATTTCCCAAGCTTTGTTTCTCCCTTCTCGTTCGATTCCCTCTCTTTCTCTTTGTTCTTTCTATTTTTCTTATTCAAACCCTCTTTCTTTTACCCTAATTAGTATATAATTAAGTATAAAAGATGGCAATCATAACCCACTAATTAACTCAAGGTTACCTCTTTTAACCCCCAAGTAATTAGATTTATTAACATTAACCACTATCTTTATAATTAGAGCAAGAATAGTCAAAAACGTCCCTTAAAACGTTTAAAGAAATCCGACCCAAACTGGGATTACGCAGCCTGTGACGGCCCATGGTGCCTGCGACGGTCCGTCCTGCTTCTCCATCACAGAGTTCAAAGACTCAATTTTCTTTAAGAGTCTGTGACGATACGTCGTGCCCACGACGGTCCGTCCTGCCATTCCGTTACGAAGTTCAGAGAGTCGATTTCAGTACCCAAATTTCAGAATTTCTAAGTGTTTTGAAACGAGACCCCCTCGACGGTCCGTCGTGCCCATGACGGTCCGTCGTGGGGTCCGTCATCTCAGCCAGTTTTCCAGAAATGAAATCTGCTGCTCAAAACGACTAAACAGGTCGTTACATATATTCAGGCTGGAGCAAATCCTTCAAACCCAACCAACAGATCACATATTAACTACAAAAGCAATATCCCTAACATATCCAATAACTACACAATGTATGAGCCTCATTCTCATAATGACAAAATTACTATGCCATATATTTTAAACCGAAAATCCATAACTCGAATAATAAAACATAAAGAAAACCCTTACCCCTAATCGTAACCCTATCCCTAATCGAACCCTAAAACTCACCCTATCCTTAACCCTAACCCTAAACCCTAGCTTCAAAATTGTATCCCTAAACCTTAAACCCTAAAATAGAAGCAAAAAAATACCAAAACCCTAAAATTCAACACTAAACCATATATTAATAACCAAAAATCCTAAATCCAAAACCTAAAACCTAACAATACCCTAAACCGTAACCATAACCCTATCTCTAACCCTATCCCTATCTCTATCCCTATCCCTAACCCTTACCCTAACCCTAATCTTGGCCCAAACCGTTAAATTACAACTCAAATCCTTAAGTCCTAAAACAAAAAAAAAAAACCTAAACCATAAACCCTAAACTCCAAGCCAAAAATACCAAAACCCAAACATTAAATATTAAACCATTGATATTAAACCTCAAATCCTAAACCCTAAACTCAAACCCCCCCCCCAAAAAAAAAAAAAAAAACTAACCCTAATAATAACCCTAACCTTACCTCAATCAATAACCCAACTCAAAAAATTGAAACCCTAATCACAAAATATCAAAACCCCAACATTAGATACTAAACCATAGATTTTAAACCTCAAATGATAAACCTTGATTCATAAACCTAAAAAAAAACCGTACACCTTAACCCTAATCCTTACCCTAAAAACCGTAAACCCTATGTCAAAAAAAACACTAATTACAAAATAGGAAAACAGAAACAATAAACACTTACCCGTAGATTTAAAATCTAAAATCCCAAACAATATCCTAAAACTTACAAAATCTATACCCTAACCCTAACCTTAACCCTATCCCTGCAGCTAAACCATTAACCCTTACCCCAAGCCCAAAATACAAAAACCCAAACGTTGAATACTAAACCATACATTCTAAATAAAAATCCTAAACACTAAACCGAAAACCAAAAAGACCCTAAAACCTAACCCTAACCCAATCCCTAACACTAACCCTAACACGAAACCTATCCTTAACCCTAATCCTTAACCCAATATCCTAAACACAAAGCTAAAAGTAACAAAGCCCAAATGTTAAAAACTAAACAATAGATATTACAACTCAAATCCTTAAGCTCAAACCGTAAAACCAAAAAAACAACCTAAATCCTAACCCTAACCATAATATTACCCCTAAACGTAACCCTACAATAAACCCTAAACCCCAAGCTTAAAATACCATTACCCAATCAATAAACACTAAACCATTAATATCAAACCTAAACTTCAACTCCGTAAAGCCAAAAATTTATTAAAACCCAAAACCCTAACCCTAAGACTAAGCCTAACCTTAAATCCTAAGCCTAACACTAAACCATAAACCCGAAACCCTAAACCCAAAATACCAAAATCAAACGTTCAATAATAAACAATAGATTTTAACCCTCAATTATTAAACCATGCATCATAAAACCTAAAAAAAAAACCTACACCCTAACCCTAACCCTATGTCAAAAAAACATATTTAAAAACCTACACCCTAACCCTAAACCTTAATTCAAAAAAAAACAATGTTCAAATAATGAAAAAACAGACATTGAAAACATAACCTAAGATTTTAAAACATGAAACCTAAACCACAAACCAAAAAACCTAAAAAAACCTACACCTTAACCCAAGCACTAACCCTAATCTTAACATTAAACCTAACCATAAACCATTATCCCAAAAACCCAAGAGCAAACTACAAAATCGCAAACATTAAATACTAAACCATAGATTATAAACTTAAAATCCTAAACCCCAAAACCTAAAACCTAACAATACCCTAAACCGTAACCATAACCCTATCTCTAACCCTATCCCTATCTCTATCCCTATCCCTAACCCTTACCCTAACCCTAATCTTGGCCCAAACCGTTAAATTACAACTCAAATCCTTAAGTCCTAAAACAAAAAAAAAAACCTAAACCATAAACCCTAAACTCCAAGCCAAAAATACCAAAACCCAAACATTAAATATTAAACCATTGATATTAAACCTCAATCCTAAACCCTAAACTCAAACCCCCCCCCCCAAAAAAAAAAAAAAAAACTAACCCTAATAATAACCCTAACCTTACCTCAATCAATAACCCCAACTCAAAAAATTGAAACCCTAATCACAAAATATCAAAACCCCAACATTAGATACTAAACCATAGATTTTAAACCTCAAATGATAAACCTTGATTCATAAAACCTAAAAAAAACCGTACACCTTAACCCTAATCCTTACCCTAAAAACCGTAAACCCTATGTCAAAAAAAACACTAATTACAAAATAGGAAAACAGAAACAATAAACACTTACCCGTAGATTTAAAATCTAAAATCCCAAACAATATCCTAAAACTTACAAAATCTATACCCTAACCCTAACCTTAACCCTATCCCTGCAGCTAAACCATTAACCCTTACCCCAAGCCCAAAATACAAAAACCCAAACGTTGAATACTAAACCATACATTCTAAATAAAAATCCTAAACACTAAACCGAAAACCAAAAAGACCCTAAAACCTAACCCTAACCCAATCCCTAACACTAACCCTAACACGAAACCTATCCTTAACCCTAATCCTTAACCCAATATACTAAACACAAAGCTAAAAGTAACAAAGCCCAAATGTTAAAAACTAAACAATAGATATTACAACTCAAATCCTTAAGCTCAAACCGTAAAACCAAAAAAACAACCTAAATCCTAACCCTAACCATAATATTACCCCTAAACGTAACCCTACAATAAACCCTAAACCCCAAGCTTAAAATACCATTACCCAATCAATAAACACTAAACCATTAATATCAAACCTAAACTTCAACTCCGTAAAGCCAAAAATTTATTAAAACCCAAAACCCTAACCCTAAGACTAAGCCTAACCTTAAATCCTAAGCCTAACACTAAACCATAAACCCGAAACCCTAAACCCAAAATACCAAAATCAAACGTTCAATAATAAACAATAGATTTTAACCCTCAATTATTAAACCATGCATCATAAAACCTAAAAAAAAAACCTACACCCTAACCCTAACCCTATGTCAAAAAAACATATTTAAAAACCTACACCCTAACCCTAAACCTTAATTCAAAAAAAAACAATGTTCAAATAATGAAAAAACAGACATTGAAAACATAACCTAAGATTTTAAAACATGAAACCTAAACCACAAACCAAAAAACCTAAAAAAGACCTACACCTTAACCCAAGCACTAACCCTAATCTTAACATTAAACCTAACCATAAACCATTATCCCAAAAACCCAAGAGCAAACTACAAAATCGCAAACATTAAATACTAAACCATAGATTATAAACTTAAAATCCTAAACCCCAAAACCTAAAACCTAAAAAAAAACATAACAGTATCCCTATTCCTAACACGAACCCTAACCCTAACCCTAACCCTAACCCTAAATCCTTAACCCTTAACCCAAACCCTAAACCCTTACCCTAAACCTAAAGCCCAAAATACGAAAACCCTAACATTGAAGACTAAACCATATATATTACAACTCAAATCCTAATACAAAATCGCAAACCTTAAATACTAAACTATAGATTTTAAACTAAAAATCCTAAACCCCAAATCCTAAAACAAACAAAAAAATACTAACCCCTAACCCTATCCCTATTCTTAACACAGAACCTAACCCTAACCCTAACCCTATCCTTAACCTAACCCTAAATCCTAAACACTTAACCCTAAACCTTAAGCCCAAAATATGAAAACCCTAACATTGAACACTAAACCATATATATTAACAACTCAAATCCTTAACCCCAACACTAAAAACTAAAAAAACAACCTAAACTCTAAACCCTAACCGTACCATAATCCTTAACACACAAGTCCAAAATACAACAATCCAAACATTAAACACTAAACAATTAATATTAAAGCTCAAATCATTAATCAAACCCAAAAACCAAAGAGAACCAAAAACCCTAGATTTAACCCTATCCCTAACCTTAACCCTAACCCTAACCCATAACCTAATACTCGAAACCCTAAGCCCAAAATGTAAAAACTCAAACATTAAATATTAAACCATAGATTTCAAACCTCAAATGATAAACTCTAAACCATAAAACATAAAAAAGAAACAACCTAACCCAACTCCTAACCCTAACCCTAACCCTATACCCTATACCATGTACCCTAAACCATAAACCCTAAGTCCAAAAAAAACTAAGCCCAAAATACCTAAACAAAAACCTTAAACACTAAACAATATATTTTAAATCTAAAATCTTAATCCCCAAAACCTAAAATTTTTAAAAAAACTAAACCCTAACCTGAACACTATCCCTAACCCTAACCCTAACGCTAACCACATCCTTAACCTTAACCCTAAACCCTAAATAAAAAAGCACAAAATACGGAAACCCTAAAACTTAACACTGAACCATATATATTACAACTCAAATCCTTAACCCCAAACCCTAAAACCAAAAAAAACAACCTAAACCTTAACCCTACCATAAATCTAGTCTCTAAGCCTAAAAGACAAAAAATCAAAACATTAAACACTAAACCATTGATATCAAACATCAAATCCAACATACTAAAAAAAAAACGAAGAAAAACAAAACCTAACCCTAAACTTAACCCTAACCTTAACTCTAACCTTTACTCTAAACATAGACCCAAAACTCTAAGCCCAAAATACCAAAACCCAAACATTAAATACTAGGCCAAATTCTAGGCCATGAACCATATCGGCATAAGAAAACCTACACGCTAACCCTAATTCAATACCTTAAACCCTAAATCCTAAGACTAAAGAAAATCCTAAGTCCAAAATACAAAAAAACAAAACATTAAACACTAAATCATAGATTTTAAACCTCAAATCCTAAACCACAAAACCTAATACCTAAAAACGCCAAAACCCTAAACCTAACCCTAACCCTAACCTTAACCCTAACAACAGCACTAACCCTTACCCTATCCTTTACCCTAACCCTAAAGCCTAAACCCTAAATCCAAAGCCCAAAATACAAAAACTCTAACATTGAACACTAAATCATAGATATTACAAATTAAATCCTTAACTCCAAACCCTAAAACCTATAAACTACCTAAACCCTGACTCTATCATAAATCCTAAGCCCTAAGACAAAAATACAACAACCCAAACATTAAACAAATGACATTAAACCTCAATCCTATAACCTAACCCCAAAACATAAAAAAAATCCTAATCCTAACCCTAATTCCAAACCATAAACACGAAACCCTAAGCCCATATATCAAAACTGTCACGACCCAAAAACCGAGCCGCGACTGGCACCCACATTTACCCTCCTATGTGAGCGAACAACCAACTAACCCTTAACATTTTAATATAATATCGACAGAAAGTAATGCGGAAGACTTAACTAATTAATAAAAACCAATTCAATAACTATTATTATCCCCAAAATCTGGAAGTCATCATCACAAGAACATCTATGATCGAATTACTAAACTAAAATGTCTAAGAAGCTAAAACAGTAAAAGCTAGTCCATGCCGGAAGTTCAAGGCATCAAGACTTGAAGAAGAAGATCCAGTCCAAGCTAGACGCATTAGCTCACCCTGAAATTCCGATATAGTGAAGACTGGCTAGAATTACTGCTGAGTTGAAGTTGACGGAACATTTGCTGCATTCCACAAATAACAAAGAAGAAAACATAAAAGTAGGGGGTCAGTACAACCACAAGTACTGAGTAGATATCATAGGCCAACTCAAAATAGAAGATAATATGTATCAAGTAATATTATAAATCAACTATAAACTCATTATGTAGCAACAATAAGTACTATAATCATCAACAAGTACCATCAGTTCATCCATGAGGGCTCAAGCCGCAATACCATACTCATTTGGGAATTAAGTTTATTAGATTTAGTATATTTATCATATTTCAAGATTCATTATCTTTCTTCCTCTTGTGTCGGTACGTGACACTCCGATCCCCTACCACTATGTGTCGGTACGTGACACTCCGATCCCCTAATTCTACGTGTCGATTCGTGACAACCCCGATCCCCTATATGTGTCAGTACGTGACACTCCGATCCCCTGTATGTGTCGGAACGTGACACTCCGATCCCCTATATGTGTCGGTACGTGACACTCTGATCCCCTAATTCTACGTGTCGGTTCGTGACACCCGTCCCACTAATACTATGTGTCGGAACGTGACACTCCGATCCACTAATACTATGTGTCGGAACGTGACACTCCGATCCACTAACCTCATTCTATTCGTTCATCAAGCCTTCTCTATACCAAGGCATCATCATTAATAACGTAGATTAAAGTTTCTTTCAAGATTTGGGATTCAATGGTTTTCATCATGCTTGTTTTATCAAAATCACATAATCATATTCATGCAAGCATACAATTAAGCATATAGACAGGTTTACAATACCACCAATACATATCATTCACTATTAAGAGTTCACTACGAATATCGTAAAAACCATAACTCCTCTCTTCCTCTCTTGTTCTTTCTGTTTTCTTTTATTCAAACCCTCTTTCTTTTACCCTAATTAACATATAATTAAGTGTAAAAGAGGACAATAGAACCCCACTTAACTTAAGGTTACCCACTTTTTACCCCCAAGTAATAGACTTATTAATATTAACCCTCTAACTTTATAATTAAGGAAAGAATAGTCCAAAACGTCCTTAAAACGTGTAAAGAAATCTGATTCTGCCTGGGATTTGCGCAACCTGTGATGGCCCGTCGTGCCTGCGACGGTCCGTCACGCAGGTCGTTGCAGCATCTTAGAACTCCATTTTTCACTAAGTATACTGTGACGGTCCGTCACACCTGTGACGGTCAGTCCTGCACCTCTGTCATGATGGTCAGAGACTCGTTTCCCCTACCAAATTCTCAAGAGTTGAAGTGTTTTGCAACGGGAGCTTACGACGGCTCGTCGTGGCTGTGACGGCTCGTCCTGCAGGTCCGTCACAGATTACAGAGAGTCGATTTTAATGCTCAATTTCAGAACTCTAAGTCTTCTGGAACGAGACAACCTCGACGGTCCGTCGTGCCCCTGACGGCCCGTCGTTGTATCCGTTGTATCACCCAGTTTTTTCCAGAAATAAATCTGCTGCTCTCAAAAAACGACTAAAAAGGTCGTTACAATAGATACCAATTTACCCATCGTTCGTCCCTGAACGATCAAAAGAAGAAAACAATTGCGAAAAGGAGTACCTGAAGCTGTAAACAGATGTGGGTATTTTTTCTTGCATATCTCCCTCCTTCTCCCAAGTAGCCTCTTCAACCGGTCGATTCTTCCATTGAACTTTGATGGATGCAATCTCTCTCGACCTCAACTTGCGAACCTCTCTATCTAAAATAGCAACGGGCTCCTCCTCATAAGACAAATTCTCATCAAGCAAAACTGAATCCAACGGATAATGTAGTTTCCATCCCCATGGTATCTTTTCACAACATGGACACATGAAATACCGGATGCACTCGGGACAGCCCTGGGGGCAAGGCTAATTCATAAGCCACCTCCCTTATTCGCTTTAGTACCTCAAATGGTCCAATATACCTTGGACT
The DNA here is from genome assembly GCA_027705065.1 of Solanum peruvianum. Classification (NCBI taxonomy): domain Eukaryota; kingdom Viridiplantae; phylum Streptophyta; class Magnoliopsida; order Solanales; family Solanaceae; genus Solanum; species Solanum peruvianum. Next base: position 45,172 of record JAKWJD010001341.1, on the reverse strand, counting down.
TAGCTTACCTCTTTTGCCAAACCGCATCACCCCTTTCATGGGTGAAACCTTCAACAAGACTTGTTCACCTTCCATGAACTCCAAGTCTCTAACCTTTCGGTCTGCATACTCTTTTTGTCTACTTTGCGCCGCTAGAAGCTTTCCTTGGATGCACTTCACTTTATCTAACAAATCCCTCAAGAGGTCAGTACCCCAAGGTCTAACCTCGAATGCATCAAACAAACCAATGGGAGACCTACATCTCCTACCATACAATGCTTCAAATGGGGCCATATCAATGCTTGAGTGATAACTATTATTGTATGAAAACTCCGCTAAGGGTAGGAAGTTATCCCAATGACCACCAAATTCTATCACACAAGCACGAAGCATATCCTCTAACACTTGAATCGTTCGCTCAGACTGACCATCGGTCTGAGGGTGAAATGCAGTGCTAAGATCCAACCTAGTAACCAACATTCAGCATGCAATGTTTTCCAAAACATAGAAGTAAACTGCGTACCTCTATCTGATATGATGGATAGTGGAACCCCATGCAATCGAACGATTTCTGAGATATAGATCTTGGCTAACTTCTCTGCACTGTAAGTCACCTTGACCGGAATGAAATGAGCAGACTTAGTTAACCTATCAACAATCACCCAAATAGAGTCATACTTACCATTGTCTTTGGAAGACCAACCACAAAATCCATTGCAATTTGGGCATTCTCTGAAGTGTTCCTCCGGGCCTTTGGTGTTCATACTTTACTTGTTGACAGTTTGGACATTTGGCAATAAAGTCACAATATCGCGCTTCATTCTACTCCACCAAAAGTGTTGCTTTAGGTCGCGATACATCTTGGTTGCACCCGGATGTATAGAATACCTTGAACTATGAGCCTCTGTCAGAATAGTGTTGATCAAATTATCGACGCGGGGTACAAATACCTTCCCTTAATCCTCAGAACTCCTTCCTCATCGATTGTTGCTTCTTTAGCCTCTCCCTTGCAACCACTTTATCTCGAATCCGGATCAATTTCTCATCATCAACTGCTTCCCCTTAATCTTGTCAGAAAGAAGATCTTGCCTCTACAAGCTAAAAACCCTCCCTTCTCATTAATGTCTAACCTCATAAGGTCATTAGCAAAAATCTGCACCTCTCTAGCCAATGGGCGTCTAGAAGCTTGCAAGTTGAGATAGACTTCCCATACTTCCCGCCTTTCTACTTAAAGCATCTGCCTAAACATTCGCCTTCCCCGGATGATACAAGATAGTGATGTCGTAGTCCTTCAGTAGTTCCATCCATCTCCTTTGTCTCAAGTTCAAATCTTTCTGAATAAAGATATACTGTAGGCTACGATGATCCGTATAGACCTCCACACTTAACCCATATAAATAGTGCCTCCATTGCTTCAATGCAAATACTACTGCGGCCAATCCAAGTCATGAGTTGGATAGTTACGTTCATGCACTTTTAATTGTCTTCAAGCATAAGCAATCACATTCTTCTCTTGCATTAGTACTGCACCCAAGCCAGAATAGGATGCATCGCAGTAAACAATGAAGTTCTTACCCTCTACTGGCAATGTAAGGATAGGTGCGGTAGTCAACAAAGTCTTGAGTTTCTGAAAGCTTTCCCCACACTCATCCGACCATACAAATGGAACATTTTGCTTAGTCAAGTTCGTCAATTGGGAAGCAATAGAAGAGAATCCCTTGACAAATCGCGGCGGTAGTAGGTAGCTAACCAACAAACTCCGTATTTCTGACACATTAGTGGGTCTTACCCAATTCTTCACTGTCTCAATCTTAGAAGGATCCACCATCACTCCTTCCTTAGCAACCACGTGTCCCAAGAAGGACACTGCATCTAGCCAAAACTCACACTTAGAGACTTGGCATAAAGCTTTTTCTCCCTCAACATTTCCAATACCATTCTCAAATGCTCCTCATGTTCCTTCTTACTTTTAGAGTATATCAGTATATCATCAATAAATACGATCACAAAGAGATCCAAATACAGCTTAAATATCCGTTCATCAAGCTCATGAACGCAGCAGGGGCATTCGTAAGACCAAAGGACATCACTACAAATTCATAATGTCCATACCTTAGTTCGAAAAGCAGTCTTTGGCACATCCGTTGCCCCTATTTTCAATTGATAGTAACCAGATCTCAAGTCAATCTTAGAGAAGACACACGCACCTTGTAACTGATCGAACAAGTCATCAATGCGAGGAAGAGGATACTTGTTCTTAATAGTTATCTTGTTCAACTGCCGGTAGTCTATACACATCCTAAAACTCCCATTCTTCTTCTTACAAACAAAACCGGAGCACCCCAAGGAGATGCACTTGGTATAATGAAGCCTTTGCTCAACAACTCTTGAAGTTGGGCCTTTAACTCTCTTAACTCCGCGGGAGCCATTCTATAAGGGGGTATAGAAATGGGGCGAGTGCCCGGTTCAAGATCGATGCAGAAGTCAATCCCTATCTGGTAGCATACCAGGAAGATCTGCAGGGAACACATCCAAAAACTCACGGACTACCGAAACCGACTCAATCGAGGGTACTTGAGTAGTGTCATCCTTGAGATGTGCAAGAAAGCTAACACCCTTTACTAACCATTTTCTTAGCACGAAGAAAGGATATGATACGCACCGGATTGGAAGTGTAGTCACCCTCCCACACTAACAAATCTGTCTCAGGCTTGGCTAATGTTACCGTTTTAGCATTACAATCCAAGATCGCAAAATTTGGAGAAAGCCAAGTCATACCCAGAATTACATCAAAGTCAACCATTTCTAAGATAACCAAATCTACATAAGTGTTACTCCCTACAAAATTCACCAAACAAGACCTATATACCTTTTCAACTACCACGGACTCACCCACCGGAGTAGAAACACGAATAGGCATGTCAAGTAATTCACAATGCAATTTAAACCATTATCAAATGATGACGATACATATGAAAACGTGGGACAAGGGTCAAATTATACAGATGCCATACAATCACAAACCAGAAGATTACCTGTGATGACAGCATCTGATGTCTCCGCTTCAGATCTCCCAGGGGGAAAGCATAACAATGGGCCCTTCGTTATTTTGTCTGTTGCCCCTACCATGTTGTGATGTAGTGGCTCCGTTTTGCCCATCACCTCTGCCGTTTTGGTGACCACCATTACCTCGACCACCACGTCCTCCAGAAAAAACGGCCTCTACCATGACCACCTCTACCTCTAGCTATTGGGGGTCTGTAACTCTGTTTTGGACAAATCCTCCTAATATGTCCAATCTACCCACATCCATAACACTCTCTGGAGTCAGGCATAGGTCTCTCGGAGAAGTGTTGACCGGTCTGAGGTGGACCCCCAACTACAGTCTGTAATGAAGACTGAATTGGTCGAACTGAGTAACCTCCAGAACCCTGTCCTCTAGTATAATAACCATTGAACTCACCTCCTTTTCGAAACCTTTTCGATGTCGATGTCGTGGTGAAGTCGTCGGGCTTCACTCCTTCCACCTCTATCACGAAGTCTACCACTTCTTGGAAGGATTTTGCCATTGCCGCTACCTGTAAGGCCGAAATCCGCAACTCTGACCTCAACCCCTCCACAAACCGGCGAATCCGCTCTTGTGGACTGAAACAGAGTTGAGTGGCATACCTTGATAAAGCACGAAACTTAGCCTCATATGCATTAACCGACATCCTACCTTGCTCTAGGCTCAAGAATTCATCTCTTTTCCTATCCCTCAAGGTCCGTGGGATGTACTTTTCCATAAACAAGCTAGAAAATGAGGCCCAAGTCATAGGTGTTGCCTCTGTCGGTTTACACTCAACATGTGATCGCCACCACATTTTGGCGTTCCCTTGAAACTGATAACTCACGAACTCAACACCAAACCGTTCTACTATACCCATTTTGTGTAGTAGCTCATGACAGTCAACCAGAAAATCGTAGGCATCCTCAGATTCAGCACCCTTAAAGACTAGAGGTTTCAATTTCAAGAACTTACTGAAAAGTTCATGCTGATCATTTGTCATTATAGGCCCAGTAGTCAGACGAGGAAATGGGCTATTTCTAATGAGGCATCCATGCGGGGAGCCATAGTAGCCGCATGTCGTATCTCTTAAACCGGAGGTGTTGGTGCAGAAACCACTGGAGGTGCCTGACCCTGATCAGATAACCCGCTAAGATAAGCAAGAACCTGATTGATCATCTCTGGGGTAGGTTGGGGTGGCAATTCCTCATTTTGCACTTGTTCATTCTCCCGTTCCTCACCCTCTCTTATCACCTCCACGGTCGGTGGAGGAGTCACTGCCCTAGTGTCAGATGGGCTAGGGGCTCGTCCTGTTCCTCTAGAGGATGTCCTCCCACGACCTCTTCCACGGCCTCTTACCGCTGCTCTTCCTCGAGCCACAGCCCCAGTGGCTGGCTTAGACGTTTCTTGCTGTGCCATTGTTGCTGCTGGTGCGGTCGTTGCTCTAGTTCTAACCATCTGCGAAATAGAGTGAAGATGGTCACATACCAATTCGTATCACCTAGATACCAATTGGACTCAAGTAGTAGCACGAAAGAAAGAATGAAAGAATGGAATTTTCCTAAAGTCCTATAGCCTCTCAAAGAAAAGTAAGGCGTCCCCCTACCGTTCCTTAAGACTCTACTAGACTCGTTCTTGTGTGTGATGGACCAATGAACCTAATGCTCTGATACCATGTTTGTCACGAACCAAAAACCGAGCCGCGACTGGCACCCACATTTACCCTCTATGTGAGCGAACCAACCAAACTAACCCTTAACATTTCAATATAATATCGACAGAAAGTAATGCGGAAGAGTTAACTCATTAATAAAAACCAATTCAATAACTATTATTATCCCCAAAATCTGGAAGTCATCATCACAAGAACATCTATGATCGAATTACTAAACTAAAAATGTCTAAGAAGCTAAAACAAGTAAAAGCTAGTCCATGCCGGAAGTTCAAGGCATCAAGACTTGAAGAAGAAGATCCAGTCCAAACTAGACGCATTAGCTCACCCTGAATTTCCGATGTAGTGAAGACTGGCTAGAATTACAGCTGAGTTGAAGTTGACGGAACGTTTGCTGCATTCCACCATATCAAAGCAGAAAACAAAAAAGTAGGGGGTCAGTACAACCACAAGTACTGAGTAGATATCATCGGCCAACTCAAAAGAAGATAATATATATCAACTAATATTATAAATCAACTATAAACTCAACATGTAGCAACAACAAGTACTATAATCATCAACAAGTACCATCAAGTTCATCCATGAGGGCTCAAGCCTCAATACCATACTCATTTGGGAATTAAATTTATTAGATTGAGTATATTTATCATCTTTCAAGATTCATTATCTTTCTTCCTCTTGTGTCGGTACGTGACACTCCGATCCCCTACCACTATGTGTCGGTACGTGACACTCCGATCCCCTAATTCTACGTGTCGGTTCGTGACACCCGATCCCCTATATGTGTCGGTAAGTGACACTCTGATCCCCTATATGTGTCGGAACGTGACACTCCGATCTCCTATATGTATCGGTACGTGACACTCCGATCCCCTAATCTTCTACGTGTCGGTTCGTGACACCCGTCCCACTTATACTATGTGTCGGAACGTGACACTCCGATCCACTAATACTATGTGTCGGAACGTGACACTCCGATCCACTAATACTATGTGTTGGAACGTGACACTCCGATCCACTAACCTCATTCTATCTGTTCATCAAGCCTTCTCTATACCAAGACATCATCATTAATAACGTAGATTAAAGTTTCTTTCAAGATTTGGGATTCAATGGTTTTCATCATGCTTGTTTTATCAAAATCACATTATCATATTCATGCAAGCATACAATTAAGCATATAGACCGGTTTACAATACCACCAATACATATCATTCACTATTAAGAGTTCACTACGAATATCGTAAAAACCATAACCTACCTCCACGAAGAATTGAATCAACAAGCAATTTCCCAAGCTTTGTTTCTTCTTCTCGTTTCTCCTCTCCCAATTCGATCGACTCCTCTCTTCCTCTCTTGTTCTTTCTGTTTTCTTTTATTCAAACCTCTTTCTTTTACCCTAATTAACATATAATTAAGTGTAAAAGAGGACAATAGAACCCACTAATTAACTTAAGGTTACCTCTTTTTACCCCCAAGTAATTAGACTTATTAATATTAACCCTCTAACTTTATAATTAAGGAAAGAATAGTCCAAAACGTCCCTTAAAACGTGTAAAGAAATCTGATTCCGCCTGGGATTTGCGCAACCTGTGACGGCCCGTCGTGCCTGCGACGGTCCGTCACGCAGGTCGTCACAGCATCTTAGAACTCCATTTTTCACTAAGTAGACTGTGACGGTCCGTCACACCTGTGACGGTCCGTCCTGCACCTCCGTCATGACGGTTAGAGACTCGTTTCCCGTACCAAATTCTCAAGAGTTGAAGTGTTTTGCAATGGGAGCTTAGGACGGCTCGTCGTGGCTGTGACGGCTCGTCCTGCAGGTCCATCACAGATTACAGAGAGTCGATTTTAATGCTCAATTTTTAGAACTCTAAGTGTTCTGGAACGAGACACCCTCGACAGTCCGTCGTGCCCCTGACGGCCCGTCGTGGTATCCGTTGTCTCACCCAGTTTTTCCAGAAATAAAATCTGCTGCTCAACAAAACAACTAAACAGGTCGTTACAAAAACCCAATCATTAAATACGTAACAATAGATTTTATACCTCAAAGGCTAAATCTGAGCCATTAAACAAAACAAGAAAATGCTACACCCTAACCCTACTCCTAACCCTAACCCTAACCCTAACCCTAAAACCAAAGTCAATAAAAATCCCAAGTCCAAAATACGAATATACAAACATTAAACACTAAATCATAGATTTGAGATATCAAATCCAAAACCACAAACCCTAAAATCTAAAAGACTAAACCGTAACCCTAACCCTACTTTAACCCTAACCCTAACTTTAAACCATTTACCCAATACCCCAAGCCAATAATACCCAAACCACAAACATTAAACACTAACCATAGATTTAAAAACCTAAAATCCTAAACCCCAAAAACCAAAAACCAAAATCCAAAAAAACCCCAAAACACTAACCCTAACCTTATCCATAACACAAACTCTTACCCTAACCCTATCCTTAACCTTACAATAAACTCTATGCCTAAACTCAAAGACAAAAATACCTAAATTGTAACGTTAAACACTAAATAATATATATGACAAATAAAATCCTTATTCCCAAATTCTAAATCTTAAAAACAATCTAAATCACAACCTTAACACTAACCCTAACCCTACCATAAACCGTAAACCCAAAGCCCAAAATACCTAAACCCAAACAATATATACTAAAACATTGATACTAAACCTCAATTTTTACACCCTAAACCTAAAAATCTAAAAGAACCCGAAACCCTATCCCTAACCGTAACCGTAACCTTAACCCTAAGCTTAACTCAAAATCGTAAACCCAAAACCCTATGCCCAAAATACCAAAATCCAAACATTACTACTAAACAAAATATTTTAAATCTCAAATGCTAAACCATGAACCATATTAAAAACATTTACCCTTACCATAAACCCTAAGTCCAAAAAACCACCAAGTCCAAAATACAAAAAACAGACAGTAAACACTAAACATAGGTATTAAACCTCAAATCCTAAACCACATACCCTATAACATATAAAACCTAAACCTAACCATAACATAACCCCAAAAACTAACCCTTACCCTATCCTTAACCCCAACCCTAAACCCTAAAAACCTAAAGCATAAACCCAAAGACCAAATTTCCAAAACACTAAAATTGAAGACTAAACCTTATATATTAAGATTCAAATGATTAACCAAAACCGTAAAACCAAAAAAAAACCCTAACCCTAAACCTAACCTTAACCATAACCCTAACACTAAGCAATTAACCCATAATCCCAAGGCCAAAATAATAAAACCTAAATATTAAACACTAAAAAATAAGATTTGAAACCAAAAATCCTAAATCCCAAAAGCTACAACCTAAAAAAAAAACTAAACCCTATACCTAACCCTGACTAACACTAACCATTTCCTTAACCTCAACCAAAAATCCAAAGCCCAAAATAACAACACCTAATACTAAACACTAAACCATATATATTATAACGCAATAATCCCAAACCCTAAAACTAAAAAAACAACCTAAAACCCAATCCTAAGCCTAACATTAGCCCTAACACTAACCCTTCCATAAAACCTTTAACCAAAGCTATAAATACCAAAACTCAAATATAAACACGAGACAACAGAGTTCAAACCTCAAATGCTATACACTAATCATAAAACCTAACAAAAACCTACCCCCTAACCCTAAACCCTATGCCCAAAAAAAAGCCTTAGTCCAAAATACAAAAACATAGAAACTAAACAGTAAACCATAGATTTTAGACATCAAATACTAAACCACAATCCAAAAACACATAAAAAAACACCTAAACGCTAACCCTAACCCTAAATCAAACTCTAACCCTAACTTTAACCCTAATCATTACCCTAAACCTTAACCCCAAGCCCAAAACACCAAAACCCAGACATTAAACAATTAATTACATAAAAAATCATTAACCCCAAAACCTAAACCTAAAAAAAACTAAACCCTAACCCTAGACCTCTCTCAAACATGAACCCTAACCCTAACCTTATCCTTAACCTTAAACCTAAACCCTAAACCCTATACCGAAAGTCAAAAATATCAAAACCCTAACATTGAACACTAAACCGTAGATATTAAAACTCAAATCATTAACCCAAACTCTACAACCTCAAAAATAATCTAAACCTTAACCCTAACAGCTAACATTAACCCTAACACTAATCCTATCACAAATCGTAAACCCAACGCTCAAAATACACAAATCCAAAATTAAACACTAAACAATTGATATAAAACCTAAAAATCCTAAAACCTATACCCAAAAATATGGTAAAACATAAAACCCTAACCCCAACTATAACAATAACCTTCATCCTAACCCTAACCCAAACCCTAAGCCCTAAACTATAAACCCAAAGCCTAAAATACCAAAACCCTAAAATATAACACTAAACCTTATATATTACATTTCCATTCCTTCACTGAAACACCTAAAACCTAATAAATAACCTAAACCCTAACCCTAACCTCAACCTTAACGTTAACCCTAACCAAGTGACCCAATCCCAAGCCCCCGAAATAATAAAACCAAATACTAAAAACTATAGATTTTAAACCAAAAATCCTAAACCCCCAACCTAAAACCAAAAAAAAAACCTAACCATAAAACTATCCTTAACAACAACACTAACCTTATCCTTAACCTTAACTAGAAACCTAAAGCCTAAAATACCAAAACGCTAACTTTAAAAATTAAGCATATATATTATAACGCAATACCCCAAACCCTAAAACGTAATATAACAACCTAAAACCTAACCCTCACCCTAAAATAATCCCTAAAACTAACCCTACCATAAACACTAAACCCAAATCCCAAAATACAAAATACAAATATTAACACTAAACAACACATTTTAAACCTCAAATGCTAAACATTAAATCATAAAGCCTAAAACCTACATACCCAAACCCATAACCCAATGTCCTTAAACCAGACCCTAACCCTTACCCTACTTCTAAACCGTACCCTAAAACTAAACCTATCCTTAATCCTAACCCTAAACCCAAAATTACAAACCCTATCCCTAAACCTTTTACCCCAAACTCGAAGCAAAAAATATGAAACCAAAAATACTAAACCCTAAAACTTAAAGCATAACAATAACCCTAAACCCTAACCATTACCCTAACTCTAACCCTATCCTTAACCTTAACCTATCCCTATCCCTAACTCTAATCCTTACCCTAACCCTAACCTAGACCCAAACCTGAAGCAAAATATACATATCTTAAAATTCAATACTAAACCATAGGTATTACAACTAAAATTCTTAAACCCTGACACCTAAAAATAAACCTAAACCTTAATCGGAACATAACCCTAAGCCCCATGAAAAAAAATACTAAAACCCAAACATTAAACATTAAACAAATAATATTAACCTCATATCGTAAACCCTAACTCAAAAACCTAAAATGCTCCTAACACTAATCCTAACCCTATCCTTAACCCTAACAATAACTCTAAATAATTAATCCGAAACCCTAAGCCCAAAATATCAAAAACCAAACATGAAATATTAAACCATAGATTTTATACCTCAAATGTTAAACCTTGAATCTTTAAACCTAGAAAAAAAACATGCACCCTAACCCTAATCCTTTATCTAACCTTAACCCTAAACCCAAAACCCTAAGTCTAAAATATCCCTAATTAAAAAATACGAAAACCAAAACTTTAAACACTAAACCATGGATTTTAAATCTCAAATACTAAACCATAAACAATAAAAACAATAAAAAAACCTGAACCCTAAATCTAATCCTAATCCTAACATAACTATAACCTTTACCCTAACCCAAACACTAAACCATTAACCTAAACTCCAAGCCTGAAATACCAAAACCCAAACATTAAACACTAAACCATAGATTTTACACAAAAATCTTAAACCCTAAAACCTATAACAAAAAAAAACCTAATTCCTGACCCCAACCCTATCCCTAATACAAACCCTAACCCAAAATATATCCTTAACCTTATCCTACACCCTATACCCTAAACACAAATAAAAAAAATACCAAAACCCTAACGTTAAAACACTAAACAATATATATTACAATTCAAATCCTTAAGCGCAAACCTTAAAACATAAAAATAACCTAAATCATAACCCTAACCCTAACATTAACCTAAATCAGAAGCCGAAATACCTAAACCCAAACAATAAGACTAAATAATTGATATTAAACCTCATATTCTATACCGTAAACCCAAAAATCTAAAAGAACTGTAAACCCTAACCCTAAATCTAACCCTATTCTTATTGCTAACCCTAACTCTAAACCATAAATCCAAAACCCTAAGCCCAAAATACAAAACCCAAACATTAAATATTAAACAAAAGATTTTAAATTTCAAATGCTAAACCCTGAAAAATATTAAAAAAACATATACCCAAAAAAAAACATAGTGTAAAATACGAAAACCCAAACATCAAACAGTAAGACATATATTTTAAACCTCAAATCCTAAACCACATACCCTAAAATCTAAAAAAACTAAACCCTAACCCTTACCCTAACCGAAACACTATCCTTAACCCTAACCCTAAGCATAAACCCTAAACTATAAACTATAAACCCAAAGCCTAAAATACCAAAACCATAAAATTGAAGACTAAACCATAGGAATTACAACTCAAATCCTTAACGTTAACCCGAAAACCTAATAAATAACCTAAACCCTAACCCTAACCATGACCTTAACTGTTACCTGAACCGTAAAAAAATTTACCCCAAATCCAAAGCCCTAAATAATAAAACCCCAATATTAACAACCATATAATTTTTAAACAAAAATCCTAAACTCCAAAACCTAAAACCGAAAAAAAAACTAAAACCTAACCCCCCTATCAATAACACTTACAGTACCCTATTCTTAATATTAACCCAAACCCCAAGCCAAAAATACCAAAACCCTAACTTTAAACAATAAAGCATAGATATAGAAACGCAATAACCCCAAATAATAAAAACATAAAAAACAACCTAAAACCTAACCCTAACCCTAACCCTAACATTAGCCTAAACCCAATGCCCAAAATACCAAAACACAAATATAAACACAAGAAAACAAATTTTAAACCTCAAATGCTAAACCCTAAATCATAAAGCCTAAAAAAACCTACACCCTATCCCTAAACCCTATGACCAAAAAAACCTTAGTCCAAAGTACAAAAGCCTAGATACTAAACACTAAATCATAGATTTTAAACCTTAAATACAAAAGCACAATCCCAAAAAAAGTAAAAAAAAAAAACTAAACCCTAATTCTAACCCTTACTCAAACTCTAACCCTAACCTTAACCCTAGCCATTATCCTAAACCATAAACCCAAAAATCCAAGAACAAAATACAAAAACCCAAACATTAAACACTTAATAAAAAAAAAATCCTAAACTCCAAAACCTACAACCTAAAAAAAACACTGAGCACTAACCCTAACCCTAACCCTATCTCTAACATGAACCCTAACCCTAACACTAACCCTATCCTTAACCTTAAATCTAAATGCTAAACCCTAAGCCTGAAGTCCAGAAAAACAAAACCCTAACATTGACCACTACACCATAGATTAATACTCAAACCTTTAACCCCAAACCCTACAACCTAAAAAACAATCTAAACCTTAACCCTAACCCTAGCATTAGTTTTAACCCTAATCCTACCATATATCCTAAACCCAGAGCTTAAAACACATAGATTAGAAAATTAAATGCCAAACAATTGATATTAAACCTAAAATCCTAAACCTTAAAACTAAAAATGTAGGAAAACCTAAAACCCTAACCCCAATCATAAAAATAACCTAAATCCTAACCCTAACCAGAAACCATAAACCCGAAACCCTAAGACCAAAATATTAAAGCCCAAAATACCCTAATCCTAAACCCCTATAACCTAAACTCAAAGAAAAAAAATACAAAAACCCCAACGTTAAACAGTAAACAATATATATTACAACTCAAATCCTTAAGCGCAAACCCTACAACCTAATAAAAACCTAAATCCTAACCCTAACCCTAACATTAACCCTAACCCTAACCTTACCATAAACAATAAGCCCCAAGCCTAAAATACGATAACCCAAACAACAAACCCTAAACCATTGATATTAAACCTCAAATTCTACGCCTTAAACCCAAAAATCTAAAAGAACCTAAAACCCTAACCCTAACATTAAATCATAAACTTGAAACCCAAAGCCCAAGATACTAAAACCAAAACATTAAATACTAAAATATAGACTTTATACCTAAAATGCTAAACCCTGAATCATAAAACCTAAAATAAAATTACACCCTAAACTTAAACCCTAACTCCAAAAAACCTTATCAAAATAAACTAAACGCTAATCCTAAACTTAAAGCCCAAAAAAAACAAAAGTCCAAATATAGAAAAACCCAACATTGAACACTAAACCAATGATTTAAAACCTCAAATCATAAACCATAAACACTAATGCCTAAAAAAAATAAACTCTTACCAAAAAACCTACCCTAACCTTAACCTTAACCCTAACCATAAACCATTATACCAAAACCCCAAGCCCAAAATACAAAATCTCAAACATTAAATACTAAACCATAGATTTTAAACTGAAAACCATAAACCATAAAACCTAAAACCTAAAAAAACCACTTAACCCTAGCCCTATCACTAACACGAACCCTAACCCTAACCCTAAACCCTAAACCCTTAACCATATCCCAAGCCCAAAATACCAAATCCCTAACATTGAACACTAAAATCCTTAATAATAGACCCTAAAACAAAAAAACCAACATAAACCCTAACCTTAACCTTAACCCTATAATAAATACTAAACCCCAAACCCAAAATACCAAAATCAAATATTAAACACTAAACCATTGATATTAAACCACAAAGCCTAAAACCTAAACGAAAAAACCTAAGAAAACTCAAAACCCTAGCCTTAATCCTAACCCTAACCCTAAAGTCTAAACCGAAAATCTTAAGCCCAAACTACCAAAACTCAAAAATTAAATACTAAAATATGAATTTAACCTCAAATGCTAAACTCTAAACAACAAAACCTATAATAACCTAAACCCTAACCTACTCCTAACACTAACACTATCCCTATACCCTAAACCCTAAACCCTAGTCCAAAAAAAAACTAACGCAAAATACCTAAAACAAAACCTTAAACACTAAACGGTAGATATTACACAAAATATCTTAAACCCCAAAACCTAAAATATAAAACACCAAAACCCTGACCCTAACATTATCCATAACACGAAACCTAACCCTTACCATATCCTTAACACGAACCCTAACCCTAACCCTATACCTGAAACACTAAATCCTAAAACAAAAAAAGACTATAAGTCAAAAATACGAAGAACCAAACATTAAACATTCAACCATAGACTTTAAACCTCTAATCCTAACAACAAACCGTAAAACCTAAAAAAACCTAATCCTAACCCTAACCCTAACTCTAAACCATTAACCCAAAGCATTAAGCCCAAAATACCTAAACCCAATCATTAAAAACTAAGCCATAGATTTTAAAAACCAAAAATCTTAATCCCCAAAACCTAAAACCTAAAAAACATCTGAACCCTAACCATATCCCTATCACTAACAATAACCCTAACCTAACTCTATCCTTAACCGTAACACTAAACCTTAATCCAAAGCCCAAATTACCAAAACCCTTACATTGAACCGTAGATATTACAACATAAATGTCAAATCCCAGCCCAAAATATAAAAACCCAAACATTAAACATTAAACAATTAATATTTAAACCACAATCCTTAAAACTAAAACAAAAAGCCTAAAAATAAAACCCTTATCATTCACCCTGACTATAAACCATTAACCCGAACCCTAACTTTACTTTACCCTAAAATATAAAAAATCCAAAATTCTTATCCTAACCCAAAACCTAGCCCTAACTTTAACCCTTACCCTAACTATAAACCATTAACCCGAAACCCCTAGACAAAAGTACCTAATCCCAAACATTAAACACTACACAATACCTACACTCAAATAAAAATTACCAAAACCCTAATGTTAAAAATTAAACCATAGATATTAAAACTAAAATCCTTAAACCCAAACCATAAAACCTAAAAACAACCTAAACCCTAACCATAACCATAAACCTGTCACGACCCAAAACGAGCCGCGAGTGGCACCCACACTTATTCTACTATGTGAGCGAACCAACCAATCTAAACCCTAATTATTTACCAATATTTCAAGGTTATCTCCTTTAAACCCCAAGTATTTGAATTATTAACATTAACCGCACTAACTTTATATTTATAAGCATGAATAGTCAAAACGCCCCTTAAAAACTTTTAACAGAAATCCGACCCAGTCAGGGTTACGCAGCCTGTGACGGTCCGTCATGACTGTGACGGTCCGTACTGCAGGTCCGTCACAAAGTTCAGAGAGTTATCTCTATGGAAGGATTTGTGACGGTCCATCGTGCCAACGACTGTTCGTCCTGCCATTCCGTCGTGAAGTTCAGAGAGTCGATCTCAATACCCAAATTTTCAGAATCTATGTGTTTTGGAACGAGACCCCCTCGACGGCCTGTGGTGCCCATAACGGTTCGTCGTGGGATCCGTCGACCCTGAGAGTTACTACCAGAATAAACTCTACTGCTCAAAACGACTAAACAGGTCGTTACAATAGATACCAATTTACCCATCGTTCTTCCTCGAACGATCACAAGAAGAAAAAAAAGGGCAAAAATGAGTACCTGAATCTGTAAACAGGTGTGGGTATCTTTCTTGCATATTAGTCTCCTTCTCCCAAGTGGACTCTTCCACCGGCCGATTTTTCCATTGAACCTTGATGGATGCAATCTCCCTTGACCTCAACTTGCGGACTTCTCTATGTAAAATAGCAACAGGCTCCTCTTCATAAGACAAATTCTCATCAAGCAGAACTGAATCCCAACGAATGATGTAGTTTCCATCCCCATGGTATCTTTTCAACATACACACATGAAATACCGGATGCACTCCTGACAGTCCTGGGGGAAAGGCTAATTCATAAGTTACCTCTCCCACGCGCTTCATAACTTCAAATGGACCAATATATCTCGGACTAAGCTTACCTCGCTTACCAAACCCCATCACCCCTTTCATGGGCGAAACCTTCAGCAAGACTTGCTCACCCTCCATAAACTCCAAGTCTCTAACTGTTCGATCTGCATATTCTTTCTGCCTACTTTGAGCCGCTAGAAGCTTTTCCTGAATGCATTTCACTTTATCTAACGACTCCCTCAGAAGGTCAGTACCCCATGGTCTAACCTCAAATGTATCAAACCAACCAATAGGAGACCTACATCTCCTCCCATACAGTGCATCAAATGGGGCCATACCTATACTTGAGTGATAGCTATTATTGTATGAGAATTCTGCTAAGGGTAGGAAGTTATCCCAATGACCACCAAATTCTATCACACATGCACGAATCATATCCTCCAAAACCTAAATCGTTCGCTCAGACTGACCATCGGTCTGAGGATGGCACGCAGTACTAAGGTCCAACCTAGTACCCAATTTCGCATGCAATGTTCTCCAAAACTTAGAAGTAAATTCCGTACCTCAATCTGATATGATGGAAAGTGGAACCCCATGAAATTGAACAACTTCCGAGATGTAAAGTTTGGCTAACTTCTCTACATTGTAAGTCACCTTCACCAGAATGAAGTGAGGAGACTTAGTTAACCTATCAACATTACCCAAATGGAGTCATACTTACCTATTGTCTTGGGAAGACCACCACGAAGTCCATTGCAATTCTCTCCCACTTCCATTCAGGAATGGGCATTCTCTGAAGTGTCCCTCCAAGCCTCTGGTGTTCATACTTTACCTGCTGACAATTCGGGCATTGAGAAACAACTCAACAATGTAACGCTTCATTTTACTCCACCAAAACTATTGCTTTAGGTCACGATACATCTTGGTTGCACCAGGATGTATAGAGTACCTTTAACTATGAGCCTCTGTAAGAATAGTGTGAAGCAAATCATTGACGCGGGGTACACATACCCTTCCCTTAATTCTCAAAACACTTTCCTCATCGATTTGTGCTTCTTTAGCCTCTCCTCGCAATTCCTTATCTCGGATCCGGATCGATTTCTCATCATTAAACTGCTTTCCCTTAATCTTGTCAAGAAAGGAAGATCTTGCCTCCACACAGGCCAAAAATCCCCCCTTCTCTTTTACTTCTAGCCTCATAAAGTCGTTAGCCAGAGTCTGAACCTCTCTAGCCAATGGGCGTTTAGAAACCTACAAGTGAGCTAAACTTCCCATGCTCCCTGCCTTTCTACTTAAGGAACTGCCACAACATTAGCTTTTTCTGGGTGATACAATATAGTAACATCATAGTCCTTCAGTAGTTCCATCCAACTTCTCTGTCTCAAATTCAAATCCTTCTGAGTAAAGACATACTGTAAATTACGATGATCTGTATAGACTTCACACTTAACCCCATATAGATAATGTCTCAATTGCTTTAATGCAAACACTACCGCAGCCAACTCACAATCATGCGTTGGATAATTACGTTCGTGCACCTTTAATTTCCTCGAAGCATAAGCAATTACATTCTTCTCTTGCATTAGCACTGCACCCAAACCCGAATATGATGCATCACAATAAACAATGAAATTCTTACCTTCCACTGGAGGGTAAGAATTGGTGCACTAGTCAATAAGGTCTTGAGTTTCTGAAAGCTTTCTTTACACTCGTCCGACCATACAAATGGAACACTCTACTTAGTAAAATTTGTCAATTGGGAAGCAACAGAGGAAAATCCCTTGACAAATCGACGGTAGTAGCTAGCTAAACCAACAAAGCTCCTTGCCTCTATAACATTAGTGGGTCTTACCCAATTCTTCACCGCTTCGATCTTGGAAGGATCCACCATCACTCCATCCTTAGAAACTACGTGCCCCAATAAGCAAACTGAATCTAGCCAAAACTCACACTTGGAGAATTTGGCAAAAAGACTTTTCCCCCTCAAGACTTCCAACACAATTCTCAAGTGCTCCTCATGTTCTTTCCTGCTCTTTGAGTATACCATTATATCATCAATAAACACAATGACAAAGAGATCCATATATGGCTTAAAAATCCCGTTCATCAGGCTCATGAATGCAGTAGGGGCATTCGTAAGCCCAAAAGACATTACTAAGAACTCATAATGCCCATACCTGGTCCGAAAAGCAGTCTTGGGCACATCCGTTGCCCGTATTTTCAATTGATGATAACCAGATCTCAAGTCGATTTTTGACAAGGTACAAGCACCTTGTAACTGATCGAACAAATCACAATGCGAGGAAGAGGATACTTGTTCTTAACAGTTACCCGATTCAGTTTCCTGTAGTCTATGCACATCCAAAAAATCCTATCCTTCTTCTTCACAAATAAAACCGGAGCACCCCAAGGGGAAGCGCTTGGTCTAATGAAGCCTTTATCAAACACTCTTGAAGTTGGGCCTTTAACTACCTTAACTCAGCGGGAGCCATTCTATAATGGGGTATGGAAATGGGGCGAGTACCCAGCTCCAGATCAATGTAGAAGTCAATATCCCTATCCAGTGGCATACCAGGAAGGTCTACAGGAAACACATTGAGAAACTCACGGACTATCGAAACTGACTCAATTTAAGGTATTTGGGTAGTATCGTCCCTGAGGTGTGCCAAGAAAGCTAAACACCCTTTACTAACCATTCTCTTAGCACGAAGAAAGAGATTATAAGAACTGGAGTGGAAGTGTAGTCGCCCTCCCACACTAACCGATCTGTCCCAAACTTGGCCAACGTTATAGTTTTAGCATTAAAATATAAGATTGCCAAATTTGGAGAAAGCCAACTCATACCCAGAATTACATCGAAATCAACCATTTTTAAGATAAACTAGTCTACATGAGTATTGCTCCCCACAAAAGTCACCAAACAAGACCTATATACCTTTTCAACTATCATAGACTCACACCCATCGGAGTAGAAACACGAATAGGCATGTCAAGCAATTCACAATGTAAATTAAGACCAGTAGCAAATGAGGAAGACATATATGAAAATGTGGAGCCAGGATCAAATAATACAGAAGACATGCAATCACAAACCAAAAGATTACCTGTGATAACAGCATTAGATGTCTCTGCTTCAGACCGCCCGGGAAAGCGTAACAATGGGCCCTATCACCTGTCTGCCCGTTACCCCTACCATGTTTGTTTGTAGTAGCTCCAGTCTGCCCGTCACCCCGGCCGTTTTCATGACCACCATTACCTCGGCCACCACGTCCTCCAGAATAGCGGCCTCTTCCATTACCACCTCTACCTCTGACTATTGGGGGTCTGTAACTCTGTTTTGGACAAAACCTCCTAATATGTCCAATCTCCCCACATCCATAACACTCTATGGATTCAAGCGTAGGTCTCTAGGAGAATGACGAAGTCTGGGGATAACCTCCAAACTCAGAGGAATGTTGACCGGTCTGCGGTGGACCCCACCTACAACCTGCAGTGAAGACTGAATAGGTCGGGCTGGATAACCTCCTGAACTCTGCCCTTTGGAGTAAGAACCACTAAACTCGCCTCTCTTACGAAACTTCTTAGTTGTTGATTCCATGGTGAAGTCATCTGGCTTCACTCCCTCCACCTCTATCACGAAGTTTACCACTTCCTGAAAGGATTTTGCTGTAGCAGCTACCTGTAAGGCTGAAATCCGCAAATCTGACCTCAACCCCTTCATAAAACGGCGAATCCGCTCTTGTGGACTAAAGCAAAGTTGGGTGGCATACCTGGATAATGCACGAAACGTAGCCTCATACGCAGTAACCGACATTGTGCCTTGCTCTAGGCTCAGGAACTCATCTCTCCTCCTATCCCTCAAAGTCCGGGGTATATACTTCTCCATAAACAAGCTAGAGAATGATTCCCAAGTCATTGGTGGTGCCTGTGCTGGTTGACACTCAACATATGATCGCCAACACATTTGACATTTCCCTGAAAATGATAGGTTACAAACTCAACGCCAAATCGTTCCACTATGCCCATCTTTTGTAGCAGCTCATGACAATCAACAAGAAAATCATAGGCATCCTCTGATTCAGCACCCTTGAAAACAGGAGGTTTCAACTTCAAGAACTTAGTGAAAAGTTCATGCTGATCACTTGTAATTATAGGCCCTGTAGTCAACCGAGGAAACGTGCCTATTTCAAATGAGGCATCCATGCGGGGAGCCACAGCAACTGCATGTTGTACTCCCGTAACCTGAGGTGCTGGTGCAGAAAACACTGAAGGTGTCTGAACTTGATCAGATAACCCGCTAAGATAAGCAAGAACCTCGTTAATCATCTTTGTGGTAGGTTGGGGTTGAAATTCCTCTTTTTGCACTTGCTCATTTTCCCCTTCCTCACCCTCTCTTACTACCTCATCTGTCGGTGGAGGAGTCACCGCCCTAGTACTAGCTGGACCAGGTGTTTGTCCTCTACCTCTAGAGGACGTCCTCACGCGACCTCTACCACAGCCTCTTGCCATTGCTCTTCCTCGAGCTACAGCCTTAGTGGCTGGCTCAGACGCACCCTGTCTTGCCGGTGTTTGTGCTGGCTCAGTTGTTGCTCTAGTTCTAACCATCTGCGAAATAGAGTGAAGATGGTCAGATACCAATTTGTATCACCTAGATACCAATTGGATCCAAGAAATAGCACAAAAGAAAGAAAGAATGGAATTTTCCTAATGTCTTATCGCCTCTAAAAGAAAAGTAAAGGCGTCCCCCTACCGTTCCTCAAGACTCTACTAGACTCGTTCTTGTGTGATGAGACCAACGAACTTAATGCTCTGATACCAAGTTTGTCACGACCAAAAACGAGCCGCGAGTGGCACCTTCACTTATTCTACTATGTGAGCGAACCAACCATTCTAAACCCCAATTATTTACCAATATTTAAGGTTATTTCCTTTAACCCCCAAGTAATTGAATTATTAACATTAACCCACTAACTTTATATTTATAAGCATGAATAGTCCAAAACGCCCCTTAAAAACTTTTAACAGAAATCCGACCCAGTCAGGGTTACGCAGCCTGTGACGGTCCGTCATGACTGTGACGGCCCGTACTGCAGGTCCGTCACATAGTTCAGAGAGTTAATTCTGTGGAAGGTTTTGTGACGGTCCGTCGTGCCATTCCATCGTGAAGTTCAGAGAGTCGATCTCAGTACCCAAATTTTCAGAATCTATGTGCTTTGGAACGAGACCCCCTCGATGGTCCGTCGTGCCCATGACGGTCCGTCGTGGGATCCGTCGACCCTGACAGTTACTACCAGAATAAACTCTGCTGCTCAAAACGACTAAACAGGTCGTTACAAAACCTAACCTTACCATAAAGCCTAAACTCCAAGCCCATAATACCAAAACCCAAAAAATAAAGACTAAACCATTGATATAAACCTCAAATTCTACACCCTAAACAAAAAATATAAACCCAACCCCCCCTATCCCTAACGATAACTCTAACCTTAACATTTTAATACAATATCAATAAAAGAAATGCGGAAGACTTAACTCATTAATAAAAACAATTCAAAACTATTATTATTATCCCCAAAATCTGGAAGTCATCATCACAAGAATATCTATGATCAATTACTAAACTAAAAATGTCTAGGAAACTAAAACCAACTAAAAGCTAGTCCATGCCGGAAGTTCAAGGCCATCAAGACTTAAGAAAGATCCAGTCCAAGCTAGACGCGTTAGCTCACCCTGAATTTCCGAAGGTAGTGAAGACTGGCTAGATCTACTGTTAAGTTGAAGTTGACGGAACGTTGCTGCATTACACAAATAACAAAGAAGAAACATAAAAGTAGGGGGTCAGTACAACCACAAGTACTGAGTAGATATCATCGGCCAACTCAAAATAGTAGATATATATATCAAGTAATATTATAAATCACTATAAACTCAACATGTAGCAACAACAAGTACTATCAAGTTCATCCATGAGGGCTCAAGCCTCAATACCATACACATTTGGGAATTAAGTTTATTAGATTGAGTATATTCATTATCTTTCAAGATTCATTATCTTTCATCCTCTTGTGTCGGTACGTGACACTCCGCTCCTCTATTTCTGTCCTGGTGCCGAAACGTGGCACTCCGATTCTCATATACTATCCTGGTACCGGAACGTGGCACCCGATCCTATACTATCCTGGTGTCGGAACGTGACACTCCGATCCTCATATACTATCCTGGTGTCGGAACGTGACACTCCGATCCTCATATACTATCCTGGTACCGGAACGTGGACACCCGATCCATATACTATCCTGGTGTCGGAACGTGACACTCCGATCCTCATATACTTTTCTTCTGGGTCGGAATGTGACACTCCGATCCTCATATACTATCCTGGTACCGGAACGTGGCACCCGATCCATATACTATCCTTGTGTCGGAACGTGACACTCCAATCCTCATATTCTATACCTGGTACCGGAACGTGGCACCCGATCCCCTAATTCATCAAGCCTTCTTTTATACTAAGGCATCATCAATCTCATTATATAATATTCAAGCCTTCTTTATACTATCAATGCATATCATTCATCACATTAAGAGTTCACTACGAATATCGTAAAAACCATAACCTACCTCCACCGAAGAATTGAATTCAAACAAGCAAATCCTTCAAGCTTTGATATTCCTCTTCGTTGATCGACTGCTCTCTCTCTCTTTCTTGTTCTTTCTGTTTTCTTATGTTCAAACCCTCTTTCTTTACCCTAATTAACATATAATTAAGTGTGAAAGAGGACAATAAAACCCACTAATTAACTTAGGTTACCTCTTTTAACCCCCAGTAATTAGACTTATTATATTAACCCTCTAACTTTGTAATTAAGGAAAGAATAGTCCAATGCGTCCCTTAAAACGTGTGAAGAAATCCGATTCTGCCTGGGACTTGCGCAGCCTGTGACGGCCCGTCGTGCCTGCGACGGTCCGTCACGCAGGTGTCGTCGCAGCCCCTTATAGCTCGAGTGGGCTGTGACGGCCCATCACACTTGTGACGGTCCGTCCTGCACTTTCGTCACAGATTACAGAGAGTCATTTTCAGTACCCAGTTTCAGAATTCCTAAGTATATTGAAACGATACCCTGCGACGGCCCGTCGTGCCTGTGATGGTCCGTCGTGGGGTCCGTGTTTCACAGCCAGTTTTTCCAGAAATAAAATCTGCTGCTCAAAACGACTAACAGGTCGTTACAATAGATACTAATTTACCCATCGTTCATCCTCGAACGATCAAAAGAAGAAAAACAATGGCGAAAAGGAGTACCTGAATCTGTAAACAGATGTGGGTATTTTTCTTGCATATCTGCCTCCTTCTCCCAAGTAGCCTCTTCAACCGGTCGATTCTTCCATTGAACTTTGATGGATGCGATCTCTCTCGACCTCAACTTGCGAACTTTTCTATCTAATATAGCAACCGTTCCCCTCCTCATAAGTAAAATTCTCGTCAAGTAAAACTGTATCCCAACGGATGATGTAGTTTCCATCCCCATGGTATCTTTTCAACATGGACACATGAAATACCGGATGCACTCCGGACAGCCCTGGGGGTAAGGCTAATTCATAAGCCACCTCCCCTATTCGCTTTAGTACCTCAAATGGTCTAATATACTTTGGACTTAGCTTACCTCTTTTGCCAAATCGCATCACCCCTTCATGGGTGAAACCTTCAACAAGACTTGTTCACCTTCCATGAACTCCAAGTCTCTAACCTTCCGGTCTGCATACTCCTTTTGTCTACTTTGCGCCGCTAGAAGCTTTTTTTGAATGCGCTTCCCCTTATCTAACGAATACCTCAAGAGGTCAGTACCCCAAGTCTAACCTCAAATGCATCAAACCACCCAATGGGAGATCTACACCTCCTCCCATACAATGCTTCAAATGGGGCCATATCAATACTGGAGTGATAGCTATTATTGTATGAAAACTCTGCCAAAGGTAGAAGCTATCCCAATCGCCACCAAACTCTATCACGCATGCACGAAGCATATCCTCCAACACTTGATCGTTCGCGTCTGACTGACCATCGGTCTGAGGGTGAAAGCCGTGGCTAAGGTCCAACCTAGTACCCAATTCAGCATGCAATGTTTTCCAAAACTTAGAAGTAAACTGCGTACCTCTATCTGATATGATGGATAGTGGAACCCCATGCAATCGAACGATTTCTCAGATGTAGATTTTTGCTAACTTCTCTGCATTGTAAGTCACCTTGACCGGAATGAAATGAGCAACTTAGTTAACCTATCCACAATCACCCAAATGGAGTCATACTTACCCATTGTCTTTGGAAGACCACACAAAGTCCATTGCGATTCTCTCCCACTTCCCTTCAGGAATGGGCATTCTCTGAAGTGTTCCTCCGGGCCTCTGGTGTTCATACTTTGTTGTTGACAGTTTGGACATTTGGCAATAAAGTCAACAATATCGCGCTTCATTCTACTCCACCAAAGTGTTGCTTTAGGTCGCGATACATCTTGGTTGCACCCGGATGTATAGAATACCTTGACTATGAGCCTCTGTCAGAATAGTATTGATCAAATTATCGACGCGGGGTACACATACCCTTCCCTTAATCCTCAAAACACCTTCCTCATCAATTGTTGCTTCTTTAGCCTCTCCTGTGACACTTTATCTCGAATCCGGATCAATTTCTCATCATCAAACTGCTTTCCCTTAATCTTGTCAAGGAAGGGGGATCTTGCCTCACACAAGCTAACAATCCTCCCTTCTCATTTCTTCTAACCTCATGAGGTCATTAGCCAAAATCTGCACTTCTCTAGCCATGGGCGTCTAGAAGCTTGCAATGAGCTAGACTTCCCATGCTTCCCGCCTTTCTACTCAAGGCATCTGCCACAACATTCGCCTTCCCCGGATGATACAAAATAGTGATGTCGTAGTCCTTCAGTAGTTCCATCCATCTTCTTTGTTCTCAAGTTCAAATCTTTCTGAGTAACACATACTGTAGACTACGATGATCCGTATAGATTTCACACTTAACCCCATATAAATAGTGCCTCCATTGCTTTAATGCAAATACTACCGCGGCCAATTCCAAGTCATGAGTTGGATAGTTACGTTCATGCACTTTTAATTGTCTTGAAGCATAAGCAATCACGTTCTTCTCTTGCATTAGCACTGCACCCAAACCCGAATAGGATGCATCACAATAGACAATGAAATTCTTACCTTCTACTGGCAAAGTAAGGATAGGCGCGGTAGTCAACAAAGTCTTGAGTTTCTGAAAGCTTTGCTCACACTCATTCGACCATACAAATGGAACATTCTGCTTAGTCAAGTTCGTCAATTGGGAAGCAATAGAAGAGAATCCCTTGACAAAGCGGCGGTAGTAGCTAGCTAACCCAACAATGCTTCTTATTTCTGACACATTAGTGGGTCTTAGCCAATTCTTCACTGTCTCAATCTTAGAAGGATCCACCATCACCCCATCCTTAGAAACCACGTGCCCCAAGAAGGACACTGCATCTAGCCAAAACTCACACTTGGAGAACTTGGCATAAAGCTTTTTCTCCCTCAACATTTCCAACACAATTCTCAGATGCTCCTCATGTTCCTCCTTACTTTTAGAATATACCAGTATATCATCTATAAATACGATCACAAAGAGATCCAAATACGGCTTAAATATCCCATTCATCAAGCTCATGAAAGCAGCGGGGGCATTTGTAAGACCAAAGGACATCACTAAAAATTCATAATGCCCATACCTAGTCCGAAAAGCGGTCTTTGGCACATCCGTTGCCCGTATTTTCAATTGATGATAACTGGATCTCAAGTCGATCTTCGAGAAGACACAAGCACCTTGTAGTTGATCGAATAAGTCATCAATGCGAGGAAGAGGATACTTGTTCTTAATAGTTACCTTGTTCAGTTGTCTATAGTCTATGCACATCCGAAACTCCCATCCTTCTTCTTCACAAACAAAACCGGAGCACCCCAAGGAGATGCACTTGGTCTAATGAAGCCTTTACTCAACATTCTTGAAGTTGAGCCTTTAACTCTCTTAATTCGGCGGGAGCATTCTATAAGGGGGTATAGAAATGGGGCGAGTGCCCGGTTCAAGATCGATACAGAAGTCAATGTCCCTATCTGGTGGCATACCCGGAAGATCAACAGGGAACACATCCAAAAACTCGTGTACTACCGAAACTGACTCAATCGAAGGTACTTGGGTAGTGTCATCCTTGTGATGGGCCAAGAAAGCTAAACACCCTTTACTAACCATTTTCTTAGCACGAAGAAAGGAAATGATGCGCACCGGATTGGAAGTGTAGTCACCCTCCCACACTAACGGATCTGTCCCAGGCTTGGCTAACGTCACCGTTTTAGCATTATAATCCAAGATCACAAAATTCGGAGAAAGCCAAGTCATACCCAAAATTACATAAAAAATCAACCATTTATAAGATAACCAAATCCACATAGTGTTGCTCCCCACAAAATTCACCAAACAAGACCTATATACCTTTTCAACTACCACAGACTCACCCACCGGAGTGGAAACACGAATAGGCATGTCAAGTAATTCACAATGTAAATTTAGACCGTTAGCAAATGATGAAGATACATATGAAAACGTGGAGCCAGGGTCAAATAATACAGATGCCATGCAATCACAAACCAAAAGATTACCTGTGATAACAGCATCAGACGTCTCCGCCTCCGATCTCCCAGGGAAAGCATAACAATGGGCCCTTTCATTAGTTTGTATGTTGCCTCTACCATGTTGTAATGTAGTGGCTCCGTTTTGCCCATCACCTCGGCCGTTTTGGTGACCACCATTACCTCGGCCACCACGCACTCCAGAATAACGGCCTCTACCATGACCACCTCTACCTCTAGCTAGTGGGGTTCTGTAACTCTGGTTTGGACAATACCTCTTAATGTGTCCAATCTCCCCACATCCATAACATTCTCTGGGTTCACGTATCGGCCTCTCATAGAAGTGTTGACCGGTCTGAGGTGGACCCCCAACTACAGTCTCTAGTGAAGACTGAATTGGTCGAACTGAGTAGCCTCCAAAACTCTGTCCTCTAGTATACGAACCGTTGAACTCACCTCCCTTTCGAAGCCTCTTTGATGTCGACGTTGTGGTGAAGTCATCTGACTTCACTCCTTCCACCTCTATCACAAAGTCTACCACCTCTTGGAAGTATGTTGCCGTTGCCGCTATCTGTAAGGCTGAAATCCGCAATTCTGACCTCAACCCCTTCACAAAACGGCGGATCCGTTCTTGTGGACTGAAACAAAGTTGGGTGGCATACCTTGATAAAGCACGAAATTTAGCCTCGTATGCGTTGACTGTCATCCTACCTTGCTCGAGACTCAAGAACTCATCCCTTTTTCTATCTCTCAAAGTCCTTGGGATATACTTCTCCATAAACAGGGTAGAGAATGATTCCCAAGTCATAGGTGGTGCCTCTGTTGGTTGACACTCAACATGTGATCGCCACCACATTTTGGCGTTTCCTTGAAACATATAGCTCACGAACTCAACGCCAAACCGTTCTACTATACCCATCTTGTGTAGTAGCTCATGACAATCAACCAGAAAATCGTAGGCATCCTCTGATTCTGCGCCCTTAAAGACTGGAGGTTTCAATTTCAAGAACTTACTGAAAAGTTCATGTTGATCATTTGTCATAATAGGCCCAGTAGTCAGACGTGGAAATGTGCCTATTCCCAATGATGCATCCATGTGGGGAGCCATAGTAGCCGCATGTCGTACCTCTGAAACCGGAGGTGTTGGTGCCGAAACCACTGGAGGTGCCTGACCCTGATCGGATAACCCGCTAAGATAAGCAGTACCTGATTGATCATCTCTGGGGTAGGTGGGGTGGCATTCCCTCATTCTGCCCTTGTTCAGTTTCCCCTTCCTCACCCTCTCTTACTACCTCCTCAGTCGGTGGAGGAGTCACCGCCCTAGCCTCAGATGGACTAGGTGTTCGTCCTCTTCCTCTAGAGGACGTCCTCCCACGACCTCTACCGCGGCCTCTTGCCACAGTTCTTCCTCGAGCCACAACCCCAATGGCTGGTTCAGATGTTTCTTGTCTTGCCGTTGTTGCTGTTGGTGCGGTCGTTGCTCTAGTTGTAACCATCTGCGAAATAGAGTGAAGATGGTCAGATACCAATTTGTATCACCTAGATACCAATTGGACTCAAGTAGTAGCACGAAAGAAAGAATGAAAGAATGGAATTTTCCTAAAGTCTTATAGCCTCTCAAAGAAAAGTAAAGGCGTCCCCCTACCGTTCCTTAAGACTCTACTAGACTCGTTCTTGTGTGATGAGACCAATGAACCTAATGCTCTGATACCAAGTTTGTCACGACCCAAATCGGGGCCGCGACTGGCACCCACATTACCCTCCTATGTGAGCGAACCAACCAATCTAACCTTTAACATTTTAATACAATATCAACAAAAGAAATGTGGAAGACTTAACTCATTAATAAAAACAATTCAAAACTATTATTATTATCCCAAAATCTGGAAGTCATCATCACAAGAACATCTATGATCAAATTACTAAACTAAAAATGTCTAGGAAACTAAAACAACTAAAAGCTAGTCCATGCCGGAAGTTCAAGGCATCAAGACTTGAAGAAGAAGATCCAGTCCAAGCTAGACGCGTTAGCTCACCCTGAATTTCCGAAGGTAGTGAAGACTGGCTAGATCTACTGTTAAGTTGAAGTTGACGGAACGTTTGCTGCATTACACAAATAACAAAGAAGAAGACATAAAAGTAGGGGGTCAGTACAACCACAAGTACTGAGTAGATATCATCGGCCAACTCAAATAGTAGATAATATATATCAAGTAATATTATAAATCAACTATAAACTCAACATGTAGCAACAACAAGTACTATCAAGTTCATCCATGAGGGCTCAAGCCTCAATACCACACTCATTTGGGAATTAAGTTTATTAGATTGAGTATATTCATTATCTTTCAAGATTCATTATCTTTCTTCCTCTTGTGTCGGTACGTGACACTCGCTCCTCTATTTCTGTCCTGGTGCCGGAACGTGGCACTCCGATCCTCATATACTATCCTGGTACCGGAACGTGGCACCCGATCCATATACTATCCTGGTGTCGGAACGTGACACTCCGATCCTCATATACTATCCTGGTGTCGGAACGTGACACTCCGATCCTCATATACTATCCTGGTACCGGAACGTGGCACCCGATCCATATACTTTCCTGGTGTCGGAACGTGACACTCCAATCCTCATATACTATCGTGGTGTGTCGGAACGTGACACTCCGATCCTCATATACTATCCTGGTACCGGAACATGGCACCTGATCCATATACTATCCTGGTGTCGGAACGTGACACTCCGATCCTCAAATTCTACCGTGGTACCGGAACGTGGCACCCGATCCCCTAATTCATCAAGCCTTCTTTTATACTAAGGCATCATCAATCTCATTAAATAATATATCAACCTTCTTTTATACTAAGGCATCATCAATCTCATATATAATATATCAAGCCTTCTTTTACACTAAGGCATCATCATTAACAAGTGAATTAGGGTTCTTTCAAGATTTGAGATTCAATAGCTTCATCTTGCTTTGTTAATTCATCACAATTTCATAATCGCAATCATGCAAGCATACAATTTAAGCACATAGCAGGGTTTACAATACTATCAATGCATATCATTCACTATTAAGAGTTCACTACGAATATCATAAAAACCATAACTACCTCCACCTCCACGAGAATTGAATTTAAACAAGCAAATCCCTCAAGCTTTGATATTCCTCTTCGTTGATCGACTGCTCTCTCTCTCTTTCTTGTTCTTTCTGTTTTCTTATGTTCAAACCCTCTTTCTTTTACCCTAATTAACATATAATTAAGTGTGAAAGAGGACAATAAAACCCACTAATTAACTTAAGGTTACCTCTTTTAACCCCCAAGTAATTAGACTTATTATATTAACCCTCTAACTTTGTAATTAAGGAAAGAATAGTCCAATGCGTCCCTTAAAACGTGTGAAGAAATCCGATTCTGCCTGGGACTTGCGCAGCCTGTGACGGCCCGTCGTGCCTGCGACGGTCCGTCACGCAGGTCGTCGCAGCCCCTTATAGCTCGAGTGGGCTGTGACAGCCCGTCACACCTGTGACGGTCCGTCCTGCACTTTCGTCACAGATTACAGAGAGTCGATTTTCAGTACCTAGTTTCAGAATTCCTAAGTATATTGAAACGATACCCTGCGACGGCCTGTCGTGCCTGTGACGGTCCATCGTGGGGTCCGTGGTTTCAGCAGTTTTTTCCAGAAATAAAATCTGCTGCTCAAAAACGACTAAACAGGTCGTTACAATTATATACATATATTTTATCTTATCAGTAGGTAATTAGTACATCAGAAGTATCTTTAATGAATTTGGTGAGAAACAGGGAACATGGTTGCTACCTTCAAAAAAACTCTAAGAAGACAATAACTAATCAAGGTCCATGGAACTTAATCTGGAGAACTAACTTGACACCTAAATTTATTTGTTTCAGTTGGATTATTCTAAAATACTCTTGCTTGACACAGAAAAATTTGTTTCAGTTGGATTACAATCAAAGTAGGATGTTTTATTACTCTTTTTTTGAGTTAATCTCTCTCCCGTATTCAGTGCGGATTCTTACCTAGAATTTATAATCACTGTTGTAACTGTTTGCTTGACAAGGAAAAATCATTCTTTTCTAATCTGTGCATCTGCTTGATGCTTTATTAAAGACATCCTTCTTACATCACAAAAAATATGTCTATGAAGATGTGTTGTCTTATGAGCATATTTGTCATATAAAGTGGTAAGAAACACAGACTCTTATGAGCATATCTGGCATGTACAGTAGAAAAGAAACATAGACCAGAAAAATCCACACAATAATTCTAAAAATTATAGACACCAACGAAATGGTCTCAAACTATTCTTATTTGCTCTGAGATGAGTAGTTAAGCAATCAAAAAGTTAGTTAAGCAATCAAAAAGTTTATGTCTGTTATCAAAAGTAAAATCAAGTCTTCAAACCAAATGTGCACTTGAACCTAACTAATCTAATTGAAATAATCATATTATAGTCTAACAAACCACATAAAAAGTACAAATAATTATATAACATTAGCATATATAAGATAGCACAAAGATATAACCATGAAACCAAAATTATATGTTCATCGCCTAGTACACATATAATCACTCCATACTTAAATTATTCATCTTTTGAAAAAGACAAAACTTGGTCAATATCTCAAGATCCAATAATTTCAAACAAAATTAAACTTTGATACTTAAACATCCTATAAATAAAACAAGAAAAATCAAAGCATCTCGACTCGGCAATAACATTTTTGACCTTGTAATAAACCTTATTAACGGAAGACCCCATAATTAGAATACAAAGTGAATCTCTAGCAATCTTAATGTTCAAAAACAATCCCAATATATGTATCTTTCTATCTGCAATTACTATCCTAGTCTTCGTCGCATTTTTATAGCAAATTTTGTCACTATGCCATTGATTGTATAAAGGAAATGGATATCATATCCATATATATCGTGACAAAGCAGAAACTTTTACATAATTTGATAAGGAAATGGAAATATTAAATGTTGTATCTATCACTTATTTTAATTCAGTATTCTTTTACATACTTGATGAGTTACTTCATGTCCTAAAAGTGAGAGATGCTAGTTTTAATACCTTATTTCTACTATGTGTCCTATAAATTATAGACATTCAAGAAGTTATATATTGATGTTTACATAAAAATACATCGAGAATAAACTTACCTCAATATACAAAAATGAGATGATTATCTCATTAGCACATGCTACAATTGTCAAGTCATATTTCATTATATATTTTTCAATTAATTCATCTGATCCATGGAAGTTGTACAAGTCGCAAGTAAGATCAGCGTGGATCAACCTTCAAACAATAAAACAGATATCGAATAAGTACTAGGTAAGTAACATAGCATGAATAATCTAATTAGAGCTTTTGAATTCATTATTCAACAAGAAAATCGTGAGGAGCAGAAGTGCAAAGAACAACCCCAAATTTGTCATATTAAAGAGAAACAGAACAAAAGGAGATAGCAGATTATGCAGTCTTAAAGATGATTTTTAGTTCACTTTTTTGGACAAACTAGACTTAGCTAGTGAAACTCAAATTTGGAGAGTCCGATTTCTAGTTCACTTTTAAGAATATTTATGGGTGTGATAACATATTTGGAGAGTCCGATAAACATAGTTAAAAAGTGAGAAGGTTCTCTATGATTAGGAATGTAAAGAAGAGAACAACATTGTTTTCTGATGTTGATTCTTATATGTTAAAAATATTTTTTTATTTAGTTTCATCACGAAGATGAATAGACTCTAGTCTTACAGATATGGTTACAACTTTCAAACTTGAAAGCGTACAATTACAACATGTTTATTCTTCAAAAATTAAAAAAGAATAAATGTATTTTTAGCTCTTCAGTAGGCTTATTCGTTTTCACTACTAACTGGAATATCCACAGTTTGACATAGACTAAAAGCAAAGGCATCCGATCAACTGAAGTCACAGAGAATAAGTGTTGGTGCATACCACCATAGGTCTCTTCCACCTAAATCTCAAAAGAAAGACCACTTTGTGGAGCATGACAGAACCATTGAAGTCGATAGGAAGGAGAAACATAAAGTCAGTGAGAAAAAAGCACTTTACCATAGACTGTCTTCACAATTCTATTTACTACTATTCTATATGGAAGAACTTGACATGTAATAAAATTGGAAAGTTAAAACCTATTTTCTCATCTGTTGCATCTAACTCATCAAATAGGACAGACTTTAGCATCATACAAAACTTTCTCTCCATTTTGTTTGCACTAACATCTCCTAATTCTTGTAAAACATAGATGAAGCAAGCCTCACTTTCAACAATATCCAAAACTCAACAAGTTGTCCATACTACAAAAACAAATCTTCTACTTCTATTCTGTTATTGCTAGTAACAGTTAGCAGAAAATACTCTCACAAGTTACTGCTCCCTCTCCACCCGTTCTAGACTTGAAAAATATATCTTATATCTCCAATCTCTAAGGCATATGATTTATTTTCTATATAGTGCAACTCAAACTACAAAGCAAGTTTAACAAATTCATACTACGAGGTGATCCCAAA
Organism: Solanum peruvianum; assembly: GCA_027705065.1. NCBI lineage: Eukaryota > Viridiplantae > Streptophyta > Magnoliopsida > Solanales > Solanaceae > Solanum > Solanum peruvianum. The sequence continues at coordinate 12,178 of JAKWJD010001341.1, read as the reverse complement.
ACAACTAAGCAATATTGAACTAATGATTCTGATCTATACTTGAAAAATGCACTAGACAAACAACAATGACTTCTAGAAACTTCAAGACATGTAGTCGAAAAAAGAAAAATTTCACCAGCAAATAGCTACAAGACATAATCAATGGTGTTAACAAAGGAACAAACCAAGATTAAGACGAGTACAATAATGAACTCATGAAGACTAAAAAAGACTAAGAAAACAGTGACATTAAAACATACATTAAAACTTTTTCGAATTCATGTAGAGTAGCTACTTACACTTGACGAAATCTATATTAGGGAAAAAATATTTTAGGTATCGCCAGCTTCAACACTTTAGTTCTTTTGGGAAGAAAGATAACATAGCTACAACTTAGTTCTTCAGATACTTTTGACATAGCTTCAGCTTCTACATTCAACATTCAAGAGAAAAAATTAGTCTGTCAAAGATAATCTGCCCATTTATACGTCATACAACTACAAACTAAACTCCCTAAATCAATAAAATTTGTATCAATAACACAAGTCATAAAAACCATAACTTTAATTTTTGACTGACACAAAAGAATATCAAAATCATAGAGCTATAATTTAGACTTTTGAAGATAGAATATCTTACCTGATAAACTCTATTCCAACAACCCTAAAGCTTTAAGATATGAAGCAAGTTGATTTGTGAAGCATTTTATTTCAACTTTCAAAAGGAAATCTGATGAAACAACAGTTTACCCAAGAATCTTTGAAGAAAATCGTCTTCTTTAGCTCTCCAATCTTGAACGACGAAGCTCTGAGAGGAGGATCGTCTTCTTTAGTTCTCTTTAGAGGAATCACATTGCTCTTTGATTCTTCGGCTGAAAATAGTGTTTTTCAACTGAACTTTGACAGAATTTGTGATGAAAATCGATTTCTTACGTTCTTCGATCCTCTTTTTCAGTTCTTGCAAATGGGTTATTCAATTCTGGACGAAAACGTGTTCTTCAGCTAAAAGTGAATGTTTCAGCTAAAGTTTTAGGAATGTTTCCCTTTTTATGTTTAATGTTTTATTCTTTTTAATATTTCTTTAATGTTTTATTTTTTGGCCAAATAAAAATGGAGGGAGATCAAATTTTAATGTTAAAATGTTAGAGGGAATATAAAATTTTTGGGAAAACACTAAGGCCACATTTTTCATGTGTTGTATTAACAATTATAAAAATAACACACTTTAAAAGTGTGGCAATTAATGTAAATAGTTGTTGCCAACTAAAACAACACTTATAAAGTGTAGGTTATCCAATTAAAGAGTAAACTTTAGAAGTGTTGCTAATATTAGTGTAACTAAAAGTCAAAATCTTTGGCTACACTTTAAAAACGTCCCCAAAAGTATTTTAGGCAAAACTTTATGAGTGTTGTCCAGATTTAGTGTTGTCGTAGACCTAAAATGGTGTAGTGAGAATATTTATGCATAAAATTTTAATAGATTCGGGATATTGGGTACAGGGTAATGATGATATTGCCAGAAAATCATGTCATTATTATCAAACTATCTTTGCTAGCAATAATAATAGAATCAATGAGGATATTTTCCAATGTATTCTTGATATGGTTACTCATGAACAAAATTTAGTCTTGGAAAGTATGCCAAACATGGAAGAATTAAGAAGAGTGGTGTTAGCTATGAATCATGATTCAACAGTGGGTCCAGATGATATAGGAGGTAAATTTTATCAGACTTGTTCTGATATAATTAAGGTTGATTTGCTTGATGATGTTCAATCATTCTTTATTGGTCAAGATATTCATAAAACCATGACTCATTCTTGTCTAATTTTTCTCTTAAAATAGAACATCGCTATAAGCTTAAGGATTTTAGACCCATTAGCCAATTAACTTCTCTAGCAAAATTATTTCAAAAATCATGAGTTCAAGGTTAGCTCCAATTCTCCTAACCTTATTTCAGCTAATAAATCTGGTTTTGTCAGAGGGAGGAGTATTTCATAGAATATAATGTTTGCTCAAGAGATCATTCATGTTATTAAGCATACGACACATGTTTATAATGTGGTCGTTAAACTAGATATGGTCAAAGCCTATGATAAAGTATCTTGGGCTTATACTTGTTTGGTCTTAATAAGGATGGGATTTGTAGAGGTATTCATTGATATAGTATGGAGAATCATGAGAAGAAATTGGTACTCTATAGTCATCAATGGTAAATTCATTGTTTTTTTCATTATACTAGAGGTCTTAAGCAAGGTCATCCATCATGTTATCAAAATCTGTTGTATAAGGGTTTTCGTATGGAGCTTAAAGGGACACAAATTAGCTATTTATGTTTTGCGGATGATATTATCATTTTTTGTTCTAATATAAGTACTTATTTGCAACTTATCATAAGACCATTACTTCAAATGAAAAAGTTTCTAATCAATTTCTAAATAAATTAAAAAAAAATTCATGGTTACTACACATACTGATGAGGATATTATTGCAATTTTTAAAGATGAAATTGGTTTTTGTATGAAGGATAGTCCTATTAAGTTCTTAGCATGCCCACTATATACAGGGAGACAAAAGATCATCTATTACTCAGAATTAGTGGATAAAGTGATTTAGAGAATCACTTTTTTACAATCTAAAATATTAGTTTGGCACGTAATATAACTTCAGTAAAACATGATTTACAATCTATGCCTATTCACACTATCGCCGCAATTTCTCCACCTAACACTATATTGAAATACATTAAAATGTCATGGCTGATTTATTTTGGGGGACTGGAATGGAAAAGAACCATTGGGCGTCATGGGAATGTCTAGGATATCCTACGGATGAGTGGGGGAATTGGGATAAGATTATTAAAAGTTTTTTTTATGTGTTTCCAATATAAATAATGGTGGTAATTTAGAACAATACAATTTTTGTGGGAGGTCTTTTTTAAATCAAAATATTATCAACGATCTAACATAGTGGCTAGGAAATATCGTAATGGGCAGTCACTGGTTTAGAGGTATCTTACTAGAAATACAGAGGTCATTGAATCACATATCAGTTGGAACATTCACTTAGGCACGTGTAGCTTTTTGTGGGATAATTGGCTTGGGGATGGACATCTAGCTAAGTATTGTGACAATATTTAGAGTTTGAACAATATTATAGTATCTTATTTTTTAGAGTCCGGAGATTGGACGGAAAGGGAGGTTTGACAAAATACCCCTCCATTACTAATCCCTATCATTCTTGGTATCAATATTCAATACCATCAAGGTCAACCTAACTCAGCTAATTGGATCCCTGCTGAAAATGTGCAATTCTCTATAGTTACTACTAGTGAAATCATAATAAACAAGCATAAAAAAAACCCTATTAATAAAATTATTTGGCATAAAAAGTTACCTTCCAAATTATCTTTCTTTATTTCGAGAGCTTATAGGGGTATATAACCTACCAATGAAAAAATTCTTACTTTTGAAAGGAAGTTGCCAATTGTTATTGTTGTCACAGACTAGGGAAGGATGAAATCAATCACATCTTGCTGAATGGACAATTTGCTAAATATATTTGGCAGAAACTTGCAGAACAGTTGGGCACACAACATATTAGTAGCAATTTGAGGATCTTGTTAATGCATTGAACAAGTCTTCGATATGAGAATGAGGTACAAAATACTTTATTACAAGTTTTACCTGATTTATGTACTGGCATTTGTGGAAAAAAAGGTGTGCAGTGAAGCATGGAGGGGAAAAATCAAGTACAAAGAGTTCAGTATACGATATTTAATGACATAACCAGGCGTTAAGAGTATATTTTACTAACATTAAATGGCCTCATACCTGGGGAGTACTTATCAGCTTGATTGAGCAATGCCGCAATAGTATAAGGCCACTATGGTACAATAGGAAAAACATGCAATAGGAATAAATAAGATGAACAATTATGATAGTGTTATGCACAATCCAGCAAGAATAGCTAGGGGAGGCATTTTAAGAGATCATCAAGGTAAATTAGTTTTTGCTTATTCTATTCTATATTGTTTTGGTACTAAAAATAATACCGAGAGTAAGGAAACATTGCAGGAATTAGTTGGTGTGAACAACATGGTCATAAACGAATTATTTTAGATGTGGATTCGGATTACTAAGTAAATGGATCAATAACTCAATTAGAACATGGAGAAGCAGGTAGGATGTCACTGCAATACAAATGATTTCTAGTAAAGTCGACTTCTTCAAATGCAGCCATGTATATCGTAAAGCAAATGGAACAACAAATTTACTGTCAAAGCGGAGTCATAAAGAAGATATCACACAACACTTTACACTGAAAATCAACTCGTGGGATTATCAAAGGAAGCTAAATATTGGAAAATCTTAGAATGCAAAACTTTAGAGGAAAGAAGGTTAAAAGGATTAAAGAACCACCATGATGAACAACATTGGTCGATGTTGCCAGGATGATTGCCTTATAGAAATTTTTTTTTTCTTTCATAACTTATTCTAATTGTCTATATGTATAGATTGTTTAGAATATGGTTAGGTTTTTACATATTCATTTGTAAGGGAAGAGTCTCCCTTGTTTCTCCTATCACACAATTTGATGTTAGAATATATACATTTTGTAAGCTTAAATGGACTAACCTTAGTATGTAGGTCAATTTGAACCATCAAAGGTATGAAGGTAAGGTATAGCCCCCTTTCTTGTACATATTTTTTGACAAATGATAAGGCCTGGGGTGTTACTCATCCCCTAACCCAGAAGAAGGGTCATTCCAACAAAAACACATTAAACACTAAACCATTGATATTAAACCTCAAATCCAAAATCCTAAACCCAAACCTAAAAAAACAAAAAAACCAAACCCTAACCCTAACCCTACCCTTAAACCTAACCCTAAGTCTAACGCTAAACAATAATCCAAAACCCTAAGCCCAAAATACCAAAACCCAAACATTAAATACGAAACCATAGAAGTTAATCCTTAAATGCTAAACCCTGAATCATAAAACCTAAAAAAACCTACACCCTAAGACTAATCCTAACCCTAATACTAACCCTAAACCCTAAACCCTAGACCTAAGTCCATTATTCCATCGCTTCCCCATTTCCTAATTTTTTTCTTCTCTGATTTCTCTCTCTAATGCACGCTCTCTAGGGAACTGACTAACAGCTGACTCTAACGTCTAGTTTAGCAGATGGAGAAGGAGTGTGAGCCACCGGAGGCCTCTTATAGACCACCAGACGAGCGCCAACAGGGGTGCTTGAAGAATATTATCACAATAAATCAAGAACCACTCTCTAATTCATCTCAAAACTCTGGGAATTTGTCATTGATCGAAGAGATCAATAGTGCGAGTTCCAAGAGTTGAATGGCAACGAATCGCAAAATTATTTCCCCTAAATCCATTAGGTTAAATAAAGAAGATAGGGATATCGGGAATGTTTCTACTAATCAATGGCAACAAATTACTTCAAAATCATGCAATTTGACCATGCCAATCGAGAGAAAAGAAGTGGCAATTTCTAGGGAAGTCGCACAAAATGCAATCTTAAAATCGACCAATTTCGCAGCTATTTCAAGGTGATTTACCTACCGGGGTTTATTCCCCTTAGGACTACATACATCTTACAACAATTTCAACCTCAAAAGAAGGCCAGGTCACAAGTGACATAAATTTTGGTTACCCAAATGTTGTTTGAAAGAAAGCTGCTAATGGAGGACAAAATGAAGTTGATTCTAATGCTTATTTTCACCTCACGAAAATATTCAATCAAATACTTCAAGATTATAATCCAATTGGAAATTCTGGGCAATACAACTTGAAAATGCAATCATCGGTTAGATACAAAATGGTGAATCTAGGGATGGTGTTCTAGGTTTGAAACTTCAACAAACCAACGCAGGAACTCAACCAAGAGAAGTAATCGATGTAGAGAGCTCATTACACTTCTCTTTTTGGGTGAAGCCAATCGAGAACACAACATATAAGGATAATCAATTGACAACAGGCATGAAAGCAGGATACAATAACCGGAATGAGGGTGTCAACATATAAGAACAACAACAAAATTACACTGAGTAGACGGGGAATGAACATCATTCAGGTAAGTATCTCAACTCAATTCTTTACAAAATCATAATTATAACTATGACAGTGTCCTCCATGTTCATGAAAATGTTTTGGGAAATTTAATTGATAAATCTGGTGATCTAGTATAGAAGGGTATAGTCAATAAGGTTGTCAATAAAAGTGAGCAAAATTAAAGGAAAAGGAGTGTAATCTGAGACAAAACATTAAAGTAATATGGGGAAGAACAATGATCCAAACAAATACCATAGAGAATTTCCTAAAATCTCTAGCAATTTTGATAAACACACTCCTCCATATTGAAAAAACACCATACTTGCTCCTACGCTATGGTTCAGACCTTAGTAGCAAGGTTAAGACATATTCATGCGGCCAAAAAAACCGATTATTTCTGTAAAAACTACCCCTAGGTAGACTACCAAAAAGGGACAGACTGCAGGTATATTTGATATGCATGATTATATACATACACTAATTGTTGGTTGTAAATATAGTCAGGTAGGGAAATTTAGTACAACTATGCCTAAGATGGAACTCATCAGGAAGAGCTTTATTCAACAAACCCAACTATGTTAGGGGTTAATAAAGCTCATTATAACTGTGGCATATGTTATTGATCTACAAATGAGCTAGACTACAACACTGTTTCGACTCAACAAAGGATGACTATTGAGGGAAGCTCATGAGAATACAAGGTTGGACATTATTATATACTCTGGAAGAGGAAAACCCCATTGTTCTAGTTTGGATTCTCCTACCATGTCTATGTCTACCCTGGCATTACTTCCAGAAACCATTCCTTATTCCGCTCTTGGAATTTTTAGGCAATGTGTTATATTTGGAAATTGCGTCCATTAAAATATATAGAGCTGGTATGGCCACGATTAAACTGCAAATTGACTTGACTAAACCTAGGCCAAGGCATGTGTGGGTTGATTCAGATAACGATGATGATAGTATAGGTAATTGGAAACTTGTTGACTATGAAAACATTCACCCTTTTGTGAGTACTGCAGACACAATGGCCATGATATAGAAGAGTGCAATTCATAGATGAGGGATGATGATTAAATCCAAAGTATGGAAAAAGAAAATGAGAAAAAAATACGAAAACAGGGAACGACAAAAACACAAAGGGAAGGAGAATCTTCAAACACAGACAAAGGGGAATAGATAGAAAAAACTGCAAAACAATAATGTTAAGGGGAAATGGAAACAAACAGAGCAACAAGTGGAGGAGGAGTATCACACACAATAAAGGAAGAATACCAAACCACAGGAAGAAAAATCTACCAAGACAGCATGGAAACCTATTTCTGCAGCAAACAAGCTAGCAAGTGCACAACTTGAGGGACCAACTCAGCAAATAGGTATCTCCTATAATCTTTATCAGAATTCTTTCACTAACTTGTCTATGAAGGAAAATAATTAATTATACCAAGAGGAGCACCAAGACAGGACATGACAGACTCAGTGGGAAACACAAATAGATGTTCCCCTATCACAAGACCATCTGATCAAAATCGAACCTTCAAGATGTAGGTATCATAGTTATGCAACCTAACTCTTTAATGTGTTGAATAAGATTGGTGAAGTTGTTGGACGTATGGATGAGGGGTTGCAGGAGGAACCTACTAATTTGCATGAAGGGTTTACCAAAGGAGGGAGTTTTCCTCATGTTCTACATGAGGGGTTGTACACTGACCATAGTCCATAATTTAGACTCTTTAAAAATCATAGAGACAAGAAACAATAGGGGGAACATTAACAGACTCAGCAACAGGTTCAGACAGGCAATAACAGGCAATAGAACTCTGGAAAAAATAAGGAAAAAAAGCAAAATAAAAAGGAGAACAATGTGGAAAATTACAAGGTTAGCAAGATAAAAGATAAGGGGGAGCAGATTGATAATTGTACTCCTGAAAGCACTCCCAAGAGAAAAAAATATGCCCTACAAACAAAAAAGGATGTTGCTAAGAGGAGACAAAGTAAGCAGCAAGACAGTGTAGGTGATAAAGGACATGGAATGAGGGAGGAACCATGCAACAAAACTGTTATGGTCAATGACAACTAACGGCTGGATATCCCTCTACAGGCTCAGTACATGACCCCACCTTCAACTGATCCACCTGATAAGCAACAACAATTTTTTCAAGTTAATACTGCACCTTTGATCAATGAGTATGTTCTGGATAATTCTAAAGATTAGTTGGATAAGCAAAACCATATGTTCTTGATAATTCTGAAGATGAGTTGGATAAGGAAAACCTTTCCCTTGCATACCAGGATTAGGATGAGGGGACTAGTGAGGCTCTTATTAAAACTTTAAGTCCATCTAATGATTAGGCTTTGGTCAATTCATATCTCCAAGAGGGTTCCAACATAACAAATTTCATTTCAAGAATCAAGATGTCAACACTGCAACAACTGGAAGGACAATACTAGACTATTTTCCTCTAGATCTTCCTAATGATTAGTAAAATCATATGGAATGTGAGAGGGATCAACACTCAAAGGGTGTTGGAGAGACTCAAAATGCTTACGAAAATTTATCAATTATCAATTATCACTGTTTTGGAACAATTCTAAGATAGTGTACATGTTCAAAGTTTTAAAGTCTATCTCAACATGGAGAGTGCTACTTGTAACTAAAATGGTAAAATTATGGTTTTTTGGAGCACTGATATTGACTCTAATATTCTTGATAATTATGAACAACAAATCAATTGTGAAATGAAACACAATGAGTTACAATGTAAATTTACTACTACTATTGTCTATGCAAAATGCAATGATCATCTCAGGAGACCTATTTAGGATAAGATGTTACAATAAGACATTATGGATACCAATCTTTGGTTCTCAGTGTGTGATCAATGTTATAACTGCAGTGGAAGTAAAGCTGGGAGGAGTACCCTATAATATTAGCAAAATCTTGGATTTTATGGCTGTCATTGAAGCCTGTGGCCTTTTGGACATTGGTTTCAGTAGTCACAAATTCACATGGTCCAACAAGAGGTATATTAATCACCTAATATTGAAGAGACTTGACAGGGCCCTGGTAAAAATGCCCTTCATGAGATTAATTCCCAGTACATCAAATTTCTCAAACTAGAAGACACTATTTTGAAGCAGAAAACCCAGCTCCAATGGTTTAAGGAAGGTGATTAAAATTCTTAATACTTCCACTCCGTTATAAGAGAAAGAAGTAGGCAGTTATTTGTTCACAAAATTATCAGTGAAAATGGGGAATGGATACAGGGTGAGAATAATATTGCTCGGGGAGATTGTGATCATTTCAAAGAGATTTTTTCTGGAGAGGAAAATCTTATTAATGAGAACACTTTGGAATGCATTACAAGGATGATCAAATAGGAGCAAAATACATAACTCAACTGTATTCGCAGTATGGATGAACTTAAGAGTGTGATCTTCTCTATTTATCCTAATTATGCAGTTGGCCCTTATTGTATTGACGGTTACTTCTTTCAGAAGAGTTGGTACATTATAAAGAATGATTTAATAGAAGTTGTTAAGGATTTCTTTAGTGGCCAAATGATTCCTAAGTACTTCTCCCATTCTTGTATTGTCCTTCTTCCTAATGTGAATAATCCTACTATACTAACTTACTTTAGGACTTTAAGTCAGATCAACTTCATAAGGAAAATTATATCTAAGTTAGTGAGGAAAAGAGTTAGTCCTATCCTCCTCTCTGTTATCTCTCCCAATCAATCTGGGTTTGTTATAGGTAGAAGTATTTCTGAAAACATCATGTTTGCTCGGGAAATCATTCACCAAATCAAGAAACCCAACATTGGAGCAATGTCATTATAAATATAGACATGGCAAAAGCTTATGAAAAGGTTTCATGATCATACATATTCCTAGTTCTAAGGAAAATGGGGTTTGCTGAAATTTTCATTCATATGGTGTGGAGAATTGCGGCCAACAATTGCTACTCAATCTTTGTTAATGGTAAGAGGTATGGTTTCTTTCATTCCACTATAGGCCTAAAGCAAGGTGACCCCCTCTCTCCTGTCCGATTTATTTTAGGTACAGAAGTACTATCGAGGTCTCTCAACAAGTTAGATACTCACCCTGATTATCATGGTTTTTTCATGTGAATGAGGGGGCCTGAAGTGAACCACCTGAGCTTTGCTCATGATATAATACTTTTAACCTCTGGAAGATGCAAAACCCTTGAAACTTTTGATGAAAACATTAAAGAAGTATAAATATACGCTGGGGCAACTTATAAATGAAGACAAGAGTCATTTTATGCTACACTCTAATGCCTTGAATAGCACAAGAGAAAGAATTAAAAGGCTCACATGTTTTACACAACAATAGGGCCCTCATACTTACCTAGTCTACCCTTAATTTTTTGGTAGGCCTAGGAATTTAATTTTTCTGTCCTTGTGAACAAAGTTGTATGCATGATTATAGGTTTGCAAACCAACCAGAACTATGGTGGAAAATTTCCTTACAAAACATATGTTATAGACTCTTCATGTGAATTTATTGTCTGCAATAACTCCTCCATCCACCGTATTTAAGCAGATTTGAAAGCTCCTAGCTAGGGATGTAAAAGTGATAATAAGAAGCATCATTGGGCATCATGGAAAAATCTAATCTTCCCATATGATGAAGGGGGTGTGGGAATGAGAAACTTAAAGGATATCTGTAGTGCTTTCCAATTAAAGCACTGGTGGTTGTGTAGAAGAAAACAAAATCTGTGGGGAGATTTCTTTAGAGGAAATTATTGCAAGACATCCCACCTTGTGAACGAAAACTGGGACAATGGAGATTCATTGAGTTGGAAATACATGTGGTTGAACAGACACCAAGCTAAACAACATATCAAATGCAAATATCAAGCATGAAACTGTTCCTTTTGGTGGGATAATTGGCTTGGCACTGGACCATTAGCACAATTTACCACCAATAGTAAGAAATTAAAAAATTCTACGGTGGCTGAATTTTAGAAAGAAGAAAAGTGAAAATGGAGAAAATTAATAGAGCAGACACTAGCTAGGCAACTCTCCAAAATCATTGCAATAGAGATCTATCTTAAACACCACCTTCATGACCATGAAGTGTGGAAACTCAACACTTATGGAGGCTTTAGTTGCTCTTCATTCAGGGAAGATATCAAGGAAAAAAGAACCAAAAATAACTTTTAATGTCTTTTATGGCATAATAACGTTGCTTTTAAATCCTCTATTTTATTATGGAGAACTCTAAGGCGTAAACACACTACAAATGAAAAATTGACTAACTTTTGCGTTGAGCCATCACACTGCTTTTGTTGTCTTGACAGAGCAGGTATGGAAACCATAGAGCACATCTTCAACTAAGGACAATTTGCAGCCAAAGTGTGGAGTAGCTTTGCAGTAATCAATCCAAACCACCCTTCACTACAACAACTGATCCAACACTGGTGGACAACAATGTCAAATAATGCAGCTCATAAACTGCTTTTGCAAGCCACACCTATATTAACTTGTTGTAACTTATGGAAGAATAGGTGTGCCTGGAAATATGGTTGTAAAACAACCAACATCAGCAGGGTGAAATATGCAGTATACAAGGACAACTACAAAATGTTGACCATTGTTTTTCCTCAAGTGAAATGGCCTTCCAAGTGGACAGATTTAATTCAAAAAGGTAAAAGGTGTGTTCAAAACACCAAGGAAAACATGGTAACATATTAAAAAAAAAAAACCAAACTAGTGGATCAAGGTATATATTGATGGTAGTGAAGTCACTAACCCTAGTAATCTTGGAGCTGGAGGTATTCTAAGGGACAAATATGGAAAACTATTAATGGTCTTCACAACACCACTTGGAGAAGGAACAAACAACAAAGCATAAATCGAATTAGCCATTTTTTGTTTAAATTTGGCACCGGAACTTGGTTACAGGAACATATTTTCGGAACTTGATTCTCAGCTAGTTGTGAATTGGATCCTACAGAAAGCATCCCCCAAATGGAGCACCATGTCACAATTTGGAAGACTACAGAATCCCATCACTTAGACCCAAAACATCAAATGCATACATGTATTTAGAGAAGCATGTTTGGTTGGTTATGCACTTTCCAAACACAGCCAA
>JAKWJD010001340.1:0-71694 GCA_027705065.1 Solanum peruvianum | reverse complement strand
TGGTTATTGGTAAATTGTTGTAGTTCTTAGTGTTTGACCTAGTTATTAGAAACAATCCATGAATGAACCTTTTCCCTTACCCTAGCTATAAATTGGACTTGTAGATGATTAGTGTTGTTGGAATTTAATACTTAATTTTTTAATTCACTATTATATGATGATGATGAGTTAGTTTATGGATGAATATATTGGAACTGAGGGTAAGATATTAAAGGACGTTTTGGAAGCTATTGGCATGACTTTCTATGACTATAGGTTCTCTACTTCAATAATAATGGTTTATTCTTGAGGTTGATGTTCACTTTAAGTGTGATTATGTGAATATAATAGAAAGATGATGATATGATGAATATGATGGCATGATATAGATATGTTGAATTGTGAGATATTGATTAAGGTATGATCATGCAAGGTTGAATGTGATTGTCTTGTGTGACTTATTACGATATGACTATGATGTGATGATATCACTAAATTATGGGTTGTAATGAAAGGAAGTTTTCATGCAATACCTAATGAGCTAATGAAATGATAATACAATGGGCTAGTCTACTATGTCCTATATTAAGATTTGATGATTATGAAAAGCTTAAAGACATTTCAAAAAGGGTCTTTAACTTAGCCAAGCGAACTATATATGAGAGGTGTCCTTTACCAATGAGGGAAGTTAGGTTTACAATGGTTCTCATTATGGGGACTAGCATGTTATTGCGCATAAAGAGGGTTTCCAATACATATCTCCTAGTTCCTTACCTATGTTGCCCCCAAAGGAAAACTAGTTAGTGGATCCACCTAGAATGTTATGTTCATGTTTTGGTTCTACCTTGGCAAATAGAGCACTTTCTTTCAATGTAGGGTTTTATGACACCGGATTTCATATTAAGCTCACATGGTCTAATTTTGGTTAAGGTGATTGTTCCCGAAAGTAAAATAAATGAATGAAGTAATAAAGATGAACTTTAACTAGGGTGACTTAAGGGGTTCTACTTAGTGAAGGTAAGGGTATGGGACTTTACCTATCCATTGCACAAGTTGACCTTGAAGGGAGTCCTAAGAGGGTGTTCTTATGTGCTTATATTATGAGCGAAGTTCAAATGTTGACTTCACATGATGATGATCTTATATAATGTTGACTTCATTAATGAACATGATATGGGTCTAAATTGTTATATATACGATGATGATTATGCATGATATGATGTTATATGAAATGTAGACATTGCTTGTAACATAATGTCCCTTTAAGCATGATCTTATGATCATTGACTTGTATATGCTCTTACATGTGCATAAAAGGCTTTCAAAGTGACTTATAGCATGAACAAAATGTCCCTTTAAACATGATTTCAATAGTTTTACTTGCATATGTTTCCAAACTTAGTACATGTGGTTTGTACTAACTCATATTCTTTATAATTCTACAAATATGTAATTTTAGGGCATTGTAAAGCTTTCGAGGCCAATTATAAGGAAGACTTAGATATTTATCCCAAGTTGTTGGTGAATCCTCAAAGTTCAAGGATGATGTCATTTTCTATCTTCATTAGTATTGTCTATGCCTAAAGACACTTGTTATTTCCTTCTGTTGAGACTTAGTTGTAAGCCTATATGTGGCGTATTATACTACTGTAAGGTCTATGCCTAAACTTTGTAATTCTCTATTAGATGGTTATATATTAGACTATTATTAGACAATTTTATGAATTGGCTTATATTGTATAAATGAGAAGTATATGTTCACTTCATAAGCGAGGAATATATGCTAACTTCATATATGATAAATGAGAAGTCTAAGTATACTTCACTACGTAAAAGTTTTAAATTTTTTGCATTTTATCGACCTATGATATGTGAATATGTCTGCTAAGGGCTAGTCTAAGGCCTCTTTGAGAACGAAGACGACAATTACATCTAGGTTGTGCTCCCCGATCGTGACAGCCACATAAGCGGATATATATTCAACTTTATATATATATATATATGTGTGTGTGTGTGTGTGTGTGTGTGTGTGTGTGTGTGTGTGTATGTATGTATGTATATGTATATATATATATATGTATGTATATGTATGTATGTATGTATGTATATATATGTATATATATGCATATATATATATATATATATATTACAAAATTATCTTATAGAAATCATTAGAATAATTAAAGTTAAAACTAATAATAGAAATAAAGGAAAGAAATTAAAAAGTAATTAACTTGTAATTACATCATGTATTTTAACTACGATTCACAACACACCCCTATATATTAAAGAGTGTAATTACCTCCTGAAAATTACACCAAGTTACATGTTGGCCAAGTAATTACATGATCGACCAAACATGTCATACATGGTTGCATCATATCGAATTACCAATGTGGCTTTACAAATAGACCCTGAAGACTTGTTTGAAAAGTCATATGTAATTAACAGTTGGTGTAATTGATTGTAATTACACACTTTTATGCATGTTTGCTAGACCAAGTGATACTTGAAAAGGGAGGAATTGAGTGTAATTAGTAATTACATTCCTCTATTCCTATGTGAGGATTAGAAATCATGTGTATTACACCATGTAATTATATTAAACTTTTTTAATCTCTTTTCTTCATTTTGTTTATATTTCGATTTTTTATTTTTATATATTTGTTTATTTCTATTATTTTATTTTTGTTAACATAATTTTTCTATTTTTTTTATTTATGTTACTTTTCCTTCACACTTTTTCATGTTATTCTATTTAATTTTTCATATTATGTATTTTTTGTTTGCATTTTGTGAGTAGTCTAATTTTAAAAAGTAGAACTAATTATTGAATAGATAATAAATTAATATTTTTCTTTTCTAAAAAACTCATATTTATGTATATTATGTTGAAATTTGACATAACAATACTGTGTATATTTTTTTTTAATTTAAAACTTATATTATATTTTTAGTTTCATTTGTTTTAGTAGTATTGAGTTTATATTTCACATTGCAAGTCAATAAATTTTTAGGTTAGACTTGATAAAGATTATCTTTAAGTCAATGTTATAATAATTTTATGACATTATATTTATAATATTAACATTATTTGTTAAAACGTGCATTTCATGATATTCATAGAAATATTTTTCTCTAAGTTTTTTTTTATAATTAATTTAATTGAATTATACTATTTTCAATAAAAATTAATTAAGAACATATATTTAAAAAGCACGGGTAACCTACTTTTGGTTTATAGCTCTTTTTTAAGTCATTAACTTATTTAAGTTATTATTACCTTGATAAATACTTCGGAAATCTAAAAATGATATAAATATAGGTTTGACCATCTTTTAAGTCACTCTCATATTCTTTTCACATTATTGAGTTTGTATATTTCTTATGTGATCTCTTTTTTCTTTCGGCTTCTGTTTGGGGGATACTGACATTTACTACCTGTTGTGATAAAAATTTATGGAAGTTTGACCAAATATTTTCTTAGCAGATTTGGACCTAAAGGGGGTATCATACTATCTTTAAAAATAGTTATTGATTTGTGTACATGAAGTTTCGAATCAGTTTTGAGGATTTATTTCGAGAGTTTAAATGTATTTATATTGCTTGTTTCTAGTGTTGACCAGTTTCTTGTTCGTGTTTGCAGAGAAGATATATTCGTTTGGCCTTATCATTTGTGAAAGATCAACCATATTCGCAAAGAAGTTGCTTTTTTTATGAGTAGGCGGCTCAGGTGGGCTCTTGTAGTTATCATCTAAAATTAATGTTTTTTTGTAGTAATAATTATATGACAAATGTGGCACATTATGTTCATGTTTACACACTGAGGGTACGTTGTATTCATGTTCAGGAACGGAGAGTACTTTCTCGTAGTTTTATTCTAAAACCGATGACTTCTTATAATAAAATTATTCTTTGACACTGAGGGTATGTCGAATTTTTCACTTTTCGCCATTGTGGTAGGTACTTTATTGTATGATGTATGTGTTGATTCATAAGAATAAGGTGAGTATGCCATAGTAGAAGTGGCAATCAAGAAAATATCAAAGCACAAGAAAATTGAAGCAATTGCTTCTTCATTTGGCTACAATTGAGAATATTTGAATTTTATGGTCAGATGGTTATTTATTTTGTTGTGTGTGTGTTTTAGAATGGAGAAACAAGGAGTTCTAATGCTTATCAAATAGTCCAAACATATAAAAGATTTTGTTATTTTTTTTGGTTTATTTTATTCCAATAATTAGGTCTTGAGATAAAAGAAAGCCCTGAAAATTAATTCATACACTTAATAATTGTTTGACTTACCTAATTTTTAAAAATTAATTGCAATCTTTTATTGACTTCGAAGAATGTTGTTCTTGTTTCCTTTTGTTGGTACATTGAATATTTTATTAAATAATTTTTGTAAGTTTGAAAAAAGTTGTTCATCGGCCTAATAAATATTTGTCAATTTTTTATATATACTTTTGATGCTTTGGGCACTGACTTAAAATTCTCATCATTATATATACTTCGCAAGTTGCATCACTAAGTGTTATAATATATTGCAAGCTATTATTTCAAACATCATTTATTTAATTTTATGTTTGGTTTACTATATGGTATCTAGACAAACCATGTAAAATTGTTGTAAAAGGCTAGGAAAATGACCTTATTGCCGCTAATTAAATCCACCTATTAACCGTGGTTAAACACTTTTATATTTGAAGTAGAAATATACACCAAAGCTTAAATGTTTTTATAATATGTCATAAGATCAAAATGATTTATAGTTGACAATGATGTATTAAATCAAATGAGCTCAAAAAATTTAAAAGGAAGTGCGTTTTTATGAAAATTTCACACAAATCTCGTAGTGCTAAGAGCTAATAATATTTTATTTTTATTCTTCTACAAATTGCAAAAAATATGTTAAGCGGACCTGGATACATCCCAAAGCGTTCCGATATATCGCGTTTTGATTTCGGATACATCCCTCAAAGACACGCTACATCACGTCTCCATTTAAGATACATCACTTAATATCTTGATTATCGCCAAAAGTGATATATCCGACCGATTATATATCACATATAAAGCTATGTATCCAATAATATGACATAGTAGGACTTTTTGTAATTTTTCAAATGATAGAAAATTTTAGAAAATATTATAAAATAAGTTAACTTAGGTAATGTTTTCTAATTTTATACCGTCTAATGGAACTTACAAATATTGTTATTTTCTTTCTTTATTTTGCTTCTTGTTTTGGTAACATGAAATGCTGGCCACTCTACTCTTGGAATCGGAATCACCAAATCCTCATTGATGGTTGTTATTGTGCTATTAAATTTATGAGAAATTAATTGACAATTAATGGAAGAATAGGTGAATGTATAGATATAAACTTTCAATAATTAAAAAAATGTATTCAATATACATAAATCTCTGGATACACAAAATAGAATTTAAATAAAAACAAAAGTTGCAACTCCAAGTAGGAAAGAGAAGAAAAATAAAATAAATAAGAAATAATTTTTTGTTATAGCCATTGATATCATGCCTTTGAACTCATAATAATATGAGAACCCTATTGGTTATATATGTTGGGCCGGAGAAGACCTTCATTGAAATATGAACATGAGGGATAAAAACTTTACTAATATAGAGGTGGTGGTGATGGAGAAGGTGACGGTTTCTTGAAGAGTTAGTTTTTGGAAAAGACACCATCTTGTATTCTGGTTTAGACACTAAGGGTACCTCTGAAATAGTTGGCACCTTCTTTTTTCTTGAAGTTTTTTATATTCTTGTTTAGGTACTTAGGGCACCTTATAGACATTATCTAATGAAACTGATGATACATTCTTATAGTTGTCTTCTGGAACTGATGTCTTCCTGTAGTAGTCATCCTTAGGCAAAGAAGACACTTTTTATTACTTTTTAGGCACTGAAGGTACCTTTGGAACATAAAACACCAGCTTGTAATTATCTTCTGGAACGGATGGCTTCTTGTAATAGTCATTGTTTGGAAAGGAAGGAAAATTGAATTCCACTTTAGACATTGAGTAGACCTCTGAAACAGATGGTACCTTCCTATAGTTATCTTCTAAAATTGATGGTTTCATTTAATTGTCATTCTTTGGAAAAGAAGGTATCTTGTATTCTTGTTTAGGCACTAAGGGTACCTCTGAAAAGATGACACCTTCTTATAGTTATCTTTTGGAACTGATGGTTTCTTGTAATAGTCATTTTTTTGCAAAGGCATTTAGGGTACCTTTGGAACAGTTGGCACCTTCTTGTAATTATCTTTTGGAACGGTTGGTTTCTTGTATTCATTCTGTGCTAAAGACGGCATCTTGTATTTCTCTTTAGGAACTGAGGATTCCTTATAGTCGTTATCCTTTGAAATTGATGACAGCTTATTATAGTTATCTTTTTTAACTGATGGATTCTTGTAGAAATCATTCTTTGGAAAAGAAGGCACCGTGTATTCCTCGTTATGCACCGAGGGTACCTCTAGAACCGATGACACCTTCTTATAGTTATCTTCAGAAACTGATGGCTTCTTGTAGTAATCTGGGAAAAAATAGGTACCTTATATTCCTCTTTTGGCACTGAGGGAACCTTGTAGTCTTCGCTTTTAGCTATTGTAGTTGGTGTGTTACTATATGTTAAATATGATGATCCATAAGAATAAGGTGAATACGCCATGGTGCATGTGGAAATCAAGGAAATTGTTAAAGAACAAGCCAATTGAGGCCATTGCTTCTTCATTTGGCTTCCCTTTGAGAATATTTGTATTTTAGTACTACATTTTCTTTTTCTTCTGTTGTAGAATGGAGAAAAACTAGTTGTTTATATAGAGCTTAACTATGATGTAGATTTGGATGGTCTTAAACTAATCTTAACAGATCAGAGATTTTCCTATTATTTTGGTTAATGTTGTTCCACTAAGGTGTTGAGATAATGGAAACCCATGAATAATAATTGTTGGTGAGTTGAAAATTAAGTCCAATCTTTTATTGACTTCCAAGAATGTAGTTCTTGTTATTTTTTGTTATTATTTCATGATATTGATACTTTGAGCGTTACTTAAAATTCCCATCATTGGAACATACATCATACATGTTGGGTTTGGCAAAGTGTGAATGGGAAAAGGAAAAAAAATGAAAAGTTGAAAAGTGAAGGAATCAATTTGGAGAGAAAATGAAAAGTAATTTGTAAAGTGCATATGAAAAGTCATTTCTCCCATATCGGCAAAAGAAAGGGAAATTCTTGTCCTTATATTGGGAAACATTTCCTTTCCTTATTAAAGAGCTAAGAAGAAGGCGTCCCCTCACGCCGTTGTCGTCGCTCGCTCGGCCTCGGCTTCTTCTTCGGATTTGACAAATGATTTGATTGATAAATTTTTGGACAAAATTGTTTTAATTGATTTTTGTTAATCAAATAAATTCAGTAATTATTATCTCTTATAAATTAATTCAGGATGTTAGTTAATTAGTTATTAAAATAATTAATTTACGTATAACGGTAACCTTCTGAAAAGTAGTTATTCTTTTCGAAAAGCTGTTACATTCCCAACAGCCATATTTTCCAAAAAGTTGTAATTTTTTTAAAAAGACACAACTTTTTGGATAAAACAAGTCTGAACAGATTTCTCTAAACAGACATATTTCTTGCTTAAAATTACTATAAAAGAAAATCATTTTTCGTTTTTGCAAACATTAAATTTTTTTGCTTCTATGGATATATTTTTTCTCAAAATCAAAGTATCGATTGACTGAAAGTGTGTGACTTGTTCATGTTGTTATGTTCGCTACAATTAAAAAAAATTGAGGTACCGCTATTTCTTTAACACGATTAATCCATTTTATCTTGAGAGAAATTAATCCATAACCTCGGGTACAGTGAGTGGATTCAATTTCTTATGGAGACACAAAAATTCCATTGACTCAGATTATTTTTTTTTCTGTCTAATTCATCTTATTTCTGTTTCTGCTTTGCTAACTTTATAAGTACAGGTTAATAACAAGCTTAAGAAATTTATTAAGTTTCTGTATTTGAGGGTTTTGGAGATTAAAACCTTTATGATTTTTTACTCTGTTTGATTTTTTTAAAATTCAATCCATTAAAGATTAAAAGAACATAAAAACTTTATCGTTAAATCAGAAATAGTCTGTGTGAAGATTTTTTCTTTACTGTTAGTATTTCAAATACTAAAATTATCTGACATTTGTGTCTGAAAAAAATGACTAATTCAAGTCAATTGAATGCTGGAATAATGAGTGCTGCAACAATATGTACTGCAACAACATCAGTTGCACAGGATTGTTCGACTGCTGCCTTAGTGCTGACTGAGAAACCTTCAAAGTTTTCTGGAGTCGACTTCAAGATATGGCAGCAGAAGATGTTCTTCTATCTCACTAAGTTGAGTCTGCAGAGGTTCATTAATGAGAATGTTCCTGTTATATCGGATGATACAAACCTAAGGAACAATTCTTGGTAACAGAAGCATAGACACACTCAGATTTTTTGTACAAATATTATATTCTGAGTGAACTGCAAGATGATCTGTATAATGTGTACAGAAATGTAAAAACCTCAAAAGAACTATGGGATTATTTAGAAAAGAAGTACAAAATAAAAGATGCCGCAATGAATAAATTCATTGTGCAAAAGTTTCTGGACTATAAGAAGATAGACAGTAAGACCGTCGTCACCTAAGTTCAAAATCTGCATGTCATAATCCATGATCTCATTGTTGAATGTTTAAATATATTTAATGTCTATGTTAGAAATATTAAGTTTTTCCTTAATACTCACTTAATTTTTAATGTAGGGCTGATTGTAAATGATTCATTTCAAGTGGATTTTATTATTGAGAGGTTACCTCCATTGTGGAAGGACTTCAAAAACTACTTGAAACATAAACGCAAGGCGATGAATGTTGAAGATCTCATAGTAAGGTTGAGAATCAAAGAGGATAATAAGGCTTCAAAATAGAGGTCACGTGGTAATTCAGCAATATCTGGGGTAAATATTTTTGTAGAATCTCCCATAATATTACAGAAAAGAAAGAAAGCATCTGGCCCAAAAAACAATCCTTCTAAGAAGAAATTCGATGGAAGCTTCGTCAACTATGATAAAAGTGGTCACAGGTCTACTGAATGCCGAGGTGCTAAGAAGGACAAGAAAAAGAAGGATCAAGCAAACTTGGCTGAATACTAAGGATAATTGAACGATCTCTATGCAATGCTTTCAGAATGTAACTTGCTTAAAAATTCCATAAGAATGGTGGATAGATTCTGGTGCCTCATGCCATGTTTGTGCCAACAAAAAATCATTTTATCATATATTCCAGCACCTACATACTGGAAGTTGTTTATGACAATCTCCCGATTACAAAGGTGGAAGGAACTGACAAGGTTCTCTTAAAAATGACATCAGTCGAGGTGGTAATTTTGAACAAGGTCTCTTATGTTCAAGAATTAAGAAAGAATTCAATTCCAGTTCTGACTAAGAATGGATTCAAAGGTGTATTTATTACTTATAAAGTAGTAGTCAGTTAGAATGATATGTATGTAGGAAAAGGGTACCTTAGTGATGATGACCTTTTAAAACTCAATCTAATTGTAGTTGATATGAATAAAGATTATGGTTCTTCTTACTTGCTTGAGTCTAAATATTTAAGGCATCAACTTTTGAGACACGTTACTCACAAAACCATGCAAAAACTGATAACTTAAATGTGTTCAAAAAATTTGAGTGTAGTAAATCAAAATGTAAAATTTGCATTGAATCTAAGTATGCTAAGCATCCCTAAAAATCTGTTGAAAGGAATTCAATTCCGTTAGAACTGATTCACACTGATATTTGTGACATGAAGTCAATTCCATCATGTGGTGGGAAATAATATTTCATAACTTCTATTGACGATTGCACTAGATATTATTATGTTTATTTGCTAATGGAAGGGATGAAGCAATATGTATTTAGGCAATGTAAAACTATAGTTAAAAATCAGTTGGATGAAAAGATCAAAATGATCAAAAGTGATAGAGGTGGAGAACATGAATCTCCATTTGCAGAAATATTTTTAGAAATGGAATAATCCGTCAATCTACTGGTCCCTACACTCCTCAATCTAATGAGATTGCAAAAAGGAAAAATCGAACTTTAAAAGAAATGTGAATGCATTACTTATAAGTTCAGGTTTATAACAAAACTTGTGGGGGAAGGCTATCCATATAGCAAATTGAATACTCAATAGAGTGTCTCACTCAAAGACACGTGTTATTCCATAAAAGAAATGGAAAAGTAGAAAACCCAACTTGAAATATATCAAAGTGTGGGGGTGTCTAACCAAAAGTCCAAGTAAATATAGGGCCTAAGACAGTGATTATGTGTTCGTTAGATATGCTACAAATAGTAAGACATATCGATTTTTGGTTCATAAGTTCGAATATCTGGATATTCATGACAATACGGTAATGGAATCAGATAGTGTTGAATTTTTTGAACATATCGATAAAACTAGACATTAGTCATCTAGTGGAGGGTTTAAACAACCGCGAGAAGAACCAAAAGAGAATGAAACTGATGAAGAGAGTCCAAGGCGTAGTAAACATCATAGGACAACTACTTCATTTGGATATGATTTTGTAACATTCTTTCTCGAAAGTGATCCTCAAACATTAAAGGAAGCAATGCTGTCAAGCGACATTGGAAGGAGGCTGTCAATAGATAAATTGAATCAATCCTAAGCAATCTTACTTGGAGTTGGTTGATCTTCCTCCAGGAAAGAAACCCTTGGGTTCAAAATGGATCTTTGAAAGGAATATGAAAGAAGATGGAATTATTGACAAATTTAATGTAAGACTTGTTGTGAAAGGCATTAGACAAAAAGAAGGTCTTGATTATTTTGACACATACTCGCCAATGACTAGGATTACATCAATTCGGATGTTAAATGCCCTAGCTGCAGTATATGGTCTTGAAATCCACCAAATGGATATGAAAAAAACCTTCTTAAATGGATAGCTGGAAGAAGAAATTTACATGGAACAACTTGAGGGTTTTGTAGTTCATGGTAAAGAAAAGAAAGTGTGCAAACTTATTAAGTCACTTTATGGACTAAAACAAGTACCGAAGTAATGGCATGATAAGTTTGATCAAACCATATTGTCAAATGGATTTAAGATCAATGAATGTGATAAATGTGTTTACATTAAAGATACTCCAAATAAGAAAGTAATCGTATGTCGATATGTGGATGACATGCTGATAATGAGAAAGGACATTGCCAATATAAAAGCTACTAAGAGTATGCTCGCTAGTAAGTTTGATATGAAAGATGTAGGAGTCGCTTGATATTCGGAATTAAAATTCTCAAAACTTCTAATGGTCTAGCATTGTCTCAAAGTCATTATATTTAAAAGATACTTGAAAAATTCAATTATTTTAATTTTAAAAGGGAAAGACATCAATTGATTTGAACCTACATCTTGCAATGAATAAAGGTGAAAGTCAGTATAAATTTGACTCTGCCAGTGTATTTGGAAGTTTGATGTATGTAATGAATTGTACACAACTAGACATAGCCGCTATCAATAAACTGAGTTGATACACAAGTTATCCCAATTAAATCACTGATTGGTAATGAAGAAAGTTTTGTGATACTTAGATGATACTCAAAACTATGATTTGCATTACAACAAATATCTAGCAGTTATTGAAAGATATAGTAATGCAAATTGGATTACTGGATCAACTGAAACAAAATCCATAAGTGTATACGTTTTATTTACGGTGGAGGAACAATATCTTGGAAATCATCCAAACAAAACATGTGTAGCTCGCTCTACAATGGAGTCTAAATTCATCGCCTTAGACAAGGCAGGTGAAGAAGCTGAATGACTCCAAAAAAATTTAGAAGATATTCTGTTTTGGCCCAAACCATTGGCCCCTTTTGCATACACTGTGATAGTCAAGTTGCAATAGGGAGGGTGGAAGCGTTGTGTATAACAACTAGTCTTGTCACATAGGACGAAGACATAACTCTGTGAGACAACTACTTTCTAGTAGAATTATCACAATTGACTATGTGAAGTCAAAAGTTAATATGTCGGATCCACTTACAAAAGGCCTAACTAGATAGGGAGTTGATAATCATCGACAGGAATGGGACTGTGGACGAGAACAAGTCATCGTGGCGATAAATTTTCCTAGAAGATGGGAGATCCCAAGATCTAAGTTCAAGGATATAAAACAAAGTCATTGATGACGGTTCAACATTATAAAAAATTCTTTTACGGTGCATTCTCATGATGAGTTAAAGTCTTTGATGACGACATAAGAACTTTTTAATGGTTGCTAAGTTTGATACATGGTACATCAAATAGTGTATCTACAGGATAACACATTTAGAAATCACCAATGAGAGTGTGAAGTGTAAGCCGCTTCATGGAGAATCTGGTAAGGCCATATCTCTAAGCACTTACTATCCTAGATCTATTCATGGCTCAAACGAACAAAAAAAAGAGAACTAAGAATAGTTCAAGGGTTGATTGTGTGACTTATGTTGTCTAGGTATAGATCAAAGCTCGACAATTCAAAGATATCAAATCTACCGATTGAAAGAGTATATCCGATATATGTTATGTACAGAAAGTTTAAAGGAAAACCTACTTATCTAGATGATATTAACCCTTACTTACAAGACACAAGTTTTTCATGCATATGTTTTAACAATAAACATTCCCCATTCATGTGGGGATTGTTGGGTTTACCAAAGTGTGAATGGGAAAAGGACAAAAAAAGAATATGAAAAGTTGGAAAGCGAGGGAACCAATTGTGAGGGAAAATGAAAAGTCATTTGCAAAGTGCAAATGAAAAGTCATTTCTCCCATATCGTCAAAAGAAAGAGAAATTGTCATCCTTATATTGGGAAACACTTCCTTTACTTCTTAAAGAGCAAAGAAGAAGGTGCCCTCTCACGCCGTCGTCATCGCTCGGTCTCGGTTTCGACTTCGACTTCGAATTTGACAATTGATGTGATTGATTGATAAATTTTTTGGACAAAATTTATTCAATTATTTTTTTAATCAAATAAACCTTGTTAATCTTATCTCTCATAAATTAATTCAGGACGTTAATTATTTAATAGAGTTAATTCACATGTAACGATAACGTTTCGGAAAGTTGTGATTATTTTAAAAAATGTATTACATTTCAAACAAATACATTTTTCAAAAAGTTAATATTTTTTTAAAAAGATACAACTATTTCAATAAACCGAGTTTGAAAAAATTTCTCCAAATAGAAACGTTGCTTGCTGAAAATGGCTATAAAAGGAAGTCATTTTTTATTTTTTCAAACGATGAAAAAATTTTCCTCCTCTGCTAATAGGGCTGGGCATAATATGGTTAAAACCGAAAATATCAACCAAATAATTTTTTAAAAAAATTTTGATTTTGGTTTTTCGGTCGGTTTCGACTTTTAATTTTAATATTTGAGTCTTCCGGGTTGGTTTTTGGTTTTTAGATTTAAATATTTGGTTAATCAAAAAACCAAATATGTGTATATTTATAAATGTTACCCATTCCCAGTCGGCCTATCTCCGTAGCCCACAAACTATTATTCTCAACGCAACTACCCAAAATTCATATGTCTCAGCCCAACTACCAAAATTCCTAGCCCAATTACTCATTCCCAGTCGGACAAATTTCTGATTCCTATCAATTGATAATAAATTGCTAAATTGATAACATTAAATATTTACATACGTCGACACCGACACTGACTTGCCGATGCCGACTCGACTCGTCACTCATCTCTCAACTCTCAGCTCTTGTCAGTTGTCAGTCGTCACCGGAGTAAGTTCCATTACCCCCATTCCCTTCTATGGTGAAAAAGGTAAATAAAAGACTTGCTTATGTTTTGATTAAAACTGCTCATCATTTTATACAGGTATTTGGTGGTCAATAACAAGGGCGTACAAGTGCAAACATTTCAGAAATTGTGCTTGCCAATCTTTTCAACCGCATTTGATTTTGTTGCATTCAAAAACTTAATCTATGACTGTTATTAGATGTTAATCTTATAAGTAAACCTCAATCAAAAAATTTATCGTTATTTGCAGTTGATAGTAGATGACATATTTAATGTATGTGTAGCCTTGTTTAACTTGACTAATTTCAAATGGACTAATGTAGCTCTCATGGATTAGTGTGTGTAAGACTTCACGATTGTGTCGTCTAAGATAGTATTGATCCTATCTGTGCTTAGCTTGAACCAATCTTTGATTAAATACTTAAAGTTGTTGCTAAGTTGTATAATAACCCCCTATGTAAAAATGGAAAATATGTTTAGAAGTTTTGCTCTTAGTGGGTATTTAGAGTTTTTCATTAATAATTGTTTGAGTCCTGCTAAATTTGTATCAAATTTGGTTAAACCGAAACCAAACAAAATCAAAATTATAATAACCGAACCAAATCAAATTTATTTCAATTTTTTTTGGTTTCACATTTGGCCAAATTGAAAACTGAAAAAACGAATCGGTATTTATGAACCGACCAAACGCCCATCCTTATCTGCATATATTTTCTCTCAAAATCAAAGTGTCGATAGACTGAGTCTGTGTGACTTGTTGATGTTCTTAAGTTTGCTGAAATTAAAGAAATTGGAGGTACCGTTATTTCTTTAACAAGATTAATCCATTTTATCTTGGGAGAAATTAATCAACAATCTCGGGTACACTGAGGGGATAAAATTTCTTAAGGAGACACAATAATTTTTGTGTACTTTAATTGTTTTGTTTTCTGTCTAATTCATCTTATTTCTATTTCTGTTTTGCTAACCTTATAAGTACAGGTTAATAACAATACATACTTTACAATACCAAGAATAACAACTTATTGGAAGTTATTATATTTCTAATATATAAACATATTTAATTATATGTTTGGTTTAACAATTTGGTATTTAGATAAATCATTTCTAAATTCAATTAAATTTACCTTATTCGCCACTAAATTCACCAAATTCTTATTTTTTTTTACGATCCATTTGTTGTCCAGAGCCTATATTAGAGCTTCGAGGGAAGATTTGGAACATATGAAACCTTTCATAGTTATCTTTCGTAAAGGATGGCTTCTGAAAGTAGTCAAATTTTGGCAAAAATAACCCCTTGTATTTTGCCTCAGGAACTTATGACACCTTCTCAGAACATATGTCACCTTCTTGTAACTATATTTTGAAATTGATGGCTTATTGGAATATTCGTTTTTGGGAAAAGACGACATGTTGCATTCTGATTTAGGCACTAAGGGTATCTTGTCTTGCTATTAAGCAACCGAAGGTACTTTCTTTTCATTATTTTCTGAAACTAATGTCTTTTTGTCGTACTCATTCTTTGATAAAAATGTCAACGTCTTGTATTCATTTTCAGGCATTGAGGGTACCTTGTAGCCTTCACCTTTAGCAATTGTGGTTGGTGCTTTGTTGTATGTTGATTCATAACAATAAGGTGAGTATGCCATAGTGCATTTGGCAATCAAGAAAAACGCCAAAGCACCAAATTACGAGTCTATATAACATAACGTAGAATGTGATTTGATAATTTTGATGCTCATCTTGATTTTCTCATTTTTTTTCCTAATGATATTCCACTTTTGTCTTGAGAGCATGGGAAGCCATGAACAATTCATACACATCTGATTAATAATCACCTGTTTTTTTAAAATCAAATCCAAAGTTTTATTGACTATTCAAAGAATGTTGTGTCAGTTTTTGTTGTTGGTACACTGAAAATTAGATTAAATAAAATTTTAAAGTTTAAAATACATAATTTTCGCGTAACAAATTAAATATTGTTCATTATTTGATGTCATGATCAAAATCAGTTGGGTCCATTTTTTTTTATTTGCTTCCTCTGTTAAATAATAGTTGTCTACTTGACACACCTTTAAGAAACTATAAATAGAATGATAATTTTACTATATCACCTTTGGAATTTAATAGATATAGTATCTTGAAATATGAAATAGGGAAATGACTATAATTAATGATAAGAGTAAATTAAGAACTACGTGTAAATTATCCATAGATTTCACAAGGAATAATTCATAAATATGCCCTTTAACTTTTCTTCATTTTACATTTATGCCCTCAAACTTTAAGTTTGCACAAGTAGACATACAAACTTGTATATAATTGAACAAATGGACACACACGTCCTGCATGACATCCTACATGACATTTTACGTCCAACGGGATGTCCGGTATGTATTATGTTACATAAGACTCATGTGTCTACTTGTCCAACTTTATACAATTTTAAGTGTATACTTGTGCATACTCAAAGTTGGAGGGTGTAAATGTGAAATGAGATTAAGTTAAACGATATATTTATTTATGATAAAATTTTATAAGTAAGACAAATGTTGTTTGATATTTTTTTAGTATAATGAACAAGTATTATTAGATGAAGGAAGTCTACCAAACTGTTGTTAAAATATTCTTTAATATCACGGCCAAACTTTTTAATGAGTTGAGTACAGAGAATCTGTTGTGACAAAGTAAAATTGTTTATTTGACATTATTTTGAACATGTCATATACTTGTTTAATTTGTGCCATGTATTTATACTAGAGTCAATAGTCCATATCAATACAGGTTCAGTATGTATATGTTGCTTGTTTATCTCAATTTAAATATTTTGAACTTTGAATTATTTTAATTGATAGTATATTTATATAACTTTTAAATAATATATATCAATGTCCATTTTTCAATTATGTGAGCACGTGTAAACAAAAATATTAATACATTTCTTTCAATATTTTATATTGTTATTGTGATTTATACTATTTTTTTTATAATTTTTAAATACAAACATATAGCATATTTAAAAGGAAAGCAAGACATAGTTAAAACGGAGAAAGGTGCTGAATATAGATAGAGGAAATTGAAGTGGAAGGACAAATCCGAGAATTCTTTGACTGATTCTAAGCGCTAAATATATGTTATTTTTATCTCGATTTATATAATTTTTTTCTTACTTTGAAGGAAAAATTACCAAAGTATACATCGTTAGTTACAATAATCTCAATATTCCCAACCATTTTAAAATAATGCGAAAATTTCTTGTTTTTCCTCAAGACCCAACTGTCAGATACATTATTTCATTTCCACTCCCGACTCACGTTTCTATCTCCTGTATTTACTCCTTCTTTTCACTCATATAATCAAATCGGTTATCACATTAACAAAAAATTAAATTTCAAGAGATTTTTCTCTCCAATCAACTAATTTCGAATCTGTAGGTACTTTCATCTTCTTCAATTTTCTTCTTCCTTTTTGCTTGTTTAATCAGTTTGTCTAATACATATGGATGCTCCTTCATTTAGTATTGAAATTTCCCAAATAGTTACACCTAATATTAATTGAATATTTGATTCTGATAATTCAATGGACAAAAAAAAAGATCTAAAAGGTTACAGGATCCTTTAACAATGAGAAATCAAAGTTCAAAGAAGGCAAAAGCAAAAAAAAAAAAAAAGTACCTACATCATCGAAAAAAAGGTTTAAAAACAAGAAAAAAGAGGTAGAAAGGTTGCATGTCGTATCTCAACCTACACTATTCAGGGTATCTATTTAAAATCATGTATTTTTGTATTTTTTTAATTTTTTTTTTATATTTTCCATTGTCGAACTATTGGATCCACAACATTCGTTTGAGGTGGAATTTGTTCAAGATATTATGCAACAAGAAAGCGACAGCCTGCAACTATTGAATTAATTTTTCTCTACTTACATATTTGATATGTTTCTCTTAACACATTTGATAGGTTTCTCTAATGTATGTTCTTATTTTTTAAGTGATTGCGAAGCGTTTTTTTTTTTTTTGTTTTGTTGAATTTCTGATCGATTGAATCAACATCCAATCTAAAGATTTTCTAGATGACTATCTTCGCACAAGATCTGCAACACTTTTATAAAAGTATAGTTTTAACAAGGCCAAGACGAAATATGTTAGTGAGAATGATGATCCTACAAGACCGAACACTCTCTACACTCCAGCAGCAGGAGATGATCTTGTAGAATAGATATTTATGTATCGATTCACGAAAAGTTTTCTATGATCTATTTTTTTGTAAGATACATTTATTAGTATTTTCGAGTAATTTTTCCCTTTTGAAGATACTACTTCTAAATGTGAAGAATTTTTATGTTGAAAATTATTTATTTAACATTTTATTTTTTTAATATATTTTATATGATTTTGAATTTTGTCTCTTATAAGTATTATACACATCAGTATAGTTCATACTATATTTTTATGGAATACAAGATTTTTCAAAAAATTATTATGTATATCATACACGATTATTTTAGATATAACAAACTTGTATGTATCACAAAACATGATATTATATTTTTAAACTTAATACAAATCAGTCAATTTTCAATATATTAGTACATTACACTATGCCTCTGATAAATTTGGTACAAATGACTTCACTTGATACTATATTATAAGCTGATAAAAACTTGTCGAAAGATATATTATACATATAATACACAATTATTATTTATTATGCTTTCAAAATCACAAATTGATGTGTCTCACAAAATGTGATATATACATTTACAATTGTTACAATTCTCTTAATTTGTAATATATTTAGTTCCTTTTAATATTGTCTCTTATCCAATACTGTAACATTCCGAAAAACTTATATGTCTAAGGAAGAGTTCAATAGGTCTTTAAGAATGAGTATTGGGGGTACATAGGCATCACAATGACCAATATTGAGAAATATTGGGCATCATATAGAAAATTGGCGAAGGGGTATTTGTCAATTTTTATATAATACCCAAATAAGAAAAATATTGAGCATATTAGATGTCACGACCCAAAACGAGTTGTGAGTGGCACCCACACTTATCCTAGTATGTGAGCGAACCAAACCATATAAACCCCAACATTTCAACCATAATAAACAAAATATAATGCGGAAGACTTAAAACTCATTAATGAAAATCGATTAAATAACTTCTAAAAACTCAATACTTATTATTCCCAAAATCTGGAAGTCATCACCACAAGAACATGTATCCTCAAATTACTAAATCTAAGAGTATCTAAGAAGCTAAAATAAGTAAAAAGCTAGTCCATGCCAGAACTTCAGGGCATCAAGACATGAAGAAGAAGATCCAGTCCAAGCTAGAAGCAATAGCTCACCCTGAAATCTGGTGTGATGAAGACTGGCTAGAGTTGCGCACGAGTTGAAGACGATGGTACGTTTGCTCCACCGAAGAATAGCGATCAAACAAGCTAATTCCCAATGCTCTACTGTCCTCTTCGTTCCTCTCTCTCTCGATCGTTCGTTTCTCCCTTTCTCTCTCTGTTCTTTCTATTTTTCTTATTCAAAACCCTTTTTCTTTTACCCTAATTGTCATATAATTAGGTATAAAGGATTATAAAAATAACCCACTTTTTATTTCAAGGTTATCTCCTTTAACCCCCAAGTAATTGAATTATTAATATTAATCCACTAACTTTATAATTATAAGCAGGAATAGTCCAAAACGCCCCTTAAAAAGTTTTAACAGAAATCCGAACCAGTCAGGGTTACGTAGCCTGTATCGGTCCGTCATGAAGTTCAGAGAGTCGATCTCAGTACCCAAATTTTAGAATTCTAAGTGTTTTGGAACGAGACACCCTCGACGGTCCGTCGTGCCCATGACGATCCGTCGTGGGATCCGTCGACCAAGACAGTTTTTACCAGAATAAACTCTACTGCTCAAAACGACTAAACAGGTCGTTACAATAGATACCAATTTACCCATCGTTCGTCCTCGAACGATCACAAGAAGAAAAACAAGGGCGAAAATGAGTACCTGAATCTGTGAACAGGTGTGCGTACCTTTCTTGCATATCAGCCTCCTTCTCCCAAGTGGACTCTTCAACTGGTCGATTCTTCCATTGAACTTTGATGGATGCAATCTCCCTTGATCTCAACTTGCAAATTTATCTCTCTAGAATGGCAACAGGATCCTCCTTATACGACAAATTCTCATCAAGAAGAAATGAATCCCAACGAATAATGTAGTTTCCATCCCCATGGTATCTTTTCAGCATAGACACATGAAATACCGGGTGCACTCCTGAGAGTCCTGGAGGCAAGGCTAATTCATAAGCCACCTCCTCTACTCGCTTAAGTACTTCAAATGGTCCAATATACCTTGGGATTAGCTTACCCCTTTTACCAAACCGTATCACCCCTTTCATGGGTGAAACCTTCAGCAAGACTTGTTCACCCTCCATGAATTCCAAGTCTCTAACCTTTCGATCTGCATATTCCTTTTGCCTACTTTGAGCCGCTAAAAGCTTTTCTTGAATAGATTTCACCTTCTCTAATGAATCCCTCAAAAGATCAGTACCCCAAGGTCTAACCTCAAATGCATCAAACCAACCAATGGGAGACCTACATCTCCTCCCATACAATGCTTCGAATGGGGACATGTCAATACTGGAGTGATAGCTATTATTGTATGAGAACTCTGCTAAGGGTAAGAAGTTATCCCAATGACCACCAAATTCTATGACACATGCACGAAGCATATCCTCTAATACCTGAGATCCAACGTAGTACCTAATTCAGCATGCAATATTCTCCAAAACATAGAAGTAAACTGCGTACCTCTATCTGATATGATGGAAAGTGGAACTCCATGCAATCGAAAAATTTCTGAGATATAGAGTTTGACTAACTTCTCTACATTGTAGGTCACCTTGACCGGAATGAAGTGAGCAGACTTAGTTAATCTGTCCACAATTACCCAAATAGAATCAAACTTTGCCAATGTCTTTGGTAGACCAACCACGAAGTCCATTGCAATTCTGTCCCACTTCCATTCAGGAATGGGCATTCTCTGAAGTGTTCCTCCGGGCCTCTGGTGTTCATACTTTACTTGCTGACAGTTTGGACATTTGGCAACAAAATCAACAATGTCACGCTTCATTCTACTCCACCAAAAGTGTTGTTTTAGGTCACGGTACATCTTGGTTGCACCAGGATGTATAGAATATCCGGAACTATGAGCCTCTGTAAGAATAGTGTGGATCAAATCATCAACACGGGGCACACATACCCTTCCCTTAATTCTCAAAACACCTTCCTCATCAATTATTGCCTCTTTAGCCTCTCCTCACAACACCATATCCAGAATTCGGCTTAGTTTCTCATCATCAAACTGTTTTCCCTTGATCTTGTCAAGAAAAGAAGATCTTGCCTCCACACAGGCCAAAAATCCTCCTTTCTCTAGTATTTCCAGTCTCATAAAGTCGTTAGCCAAGTTTTGGATTTCTCTAGCCAATGGGCGTCTAGAAACTTGTAAGTGGGCTAAACTACCCATGCTCCCTGCTTTTCTACTTAAAGCATCAGCCACCACATTTGCTTTTCCTGGGTGATACAGAAAAGTAATATCATAGTCCTTCAACAGTTCCATCCACCTCCTCTGCCTCAAATTCAAGTCTTTCTAGGTAAGACATACTTTAGACTACGATAATCTTTGTAGACTTCACACTTGACCCCATATAGATAATGCCTCCATTGCTTTAATGCAAACACAACTGCAGCCAATTCCAAATCGTGGGTCGGATAATTACGTTCATGCACCTTTAATTGCCTCGAAGCATAAGCAATTACATTCTTCTCTTGCATTGACACTGCACCCAAACCAGAATAGGATGCATCACAATAAACAATGAAATTGTTGCCTTCCACTAGCAAGGTAAGAATTGGTGCAGTAGTCAACAAGGTCTTGAGTTTCTGAACGCTTTCCTCACATTCATCTGACCATACAAATGGAACATTCTACTTAGTCAAGTTTGTCAATTGGGAAGCAATAGAAGAGAATCCCTTGACAAATCGATGGTAGTAGCTGGCTAAACCAACAAAGCTCCTTACTTCTGACACATTAGTAGGTCTTACCCAATTCCTCACTGTTTTAATCTTAGAAGGATCCACCATCACTCCATCCTTAGAAACCACGTGCCCCAAGAAGGACATTGAATCTAGCCAAAACTCACACTTGGAGAATTTGGCATAAAGCATTTTCTCCCTTAATACTTCCAACACAATTCTCAATGCTACTCATGTTCCTTCTTACTCTTGGAGTATATCAGTATATCATCAATAAATACGATCAGAAAGAGATCCAGATATGGCTTAAAAATCCCGTTCATCAAGCTCATGAAAGCAGCAGGGGCATTCGTAAGACCAAAAGACATTACTACGAATTTGTAATGCCCATACCTGGTTCGAAAAGCAGTCTTTTGGCACATCTGTTGCCCGTATTTTCAATTGATGATAACCGGATCTCAATTCAATCTTAGAGAAGACACAAGCGCCTTGTAACTGATCGAACAAGTCATCAATGCGAGGAATGGGGTACTTGTTCTTAATAGTCACCTGGTTCAACTGGCGGTAGTATATGCTCATCCGAAAACTCCCATCCTTCTTCTTCACAAATAACACCGGAGCACCCCAAGGGGAAGCGCTTGGTCTAATGAAGCCTTTACCTAACAACTCCTGAAGTTGGGCCTTTAACTCCCTTAACTTTGGTGGAGCCATTCTATAAGGGGGTATGGAAATGGGGCGAGTACCCGGCTCCAGATCAATGCAAAAGTCGATATCCCTATCCGGTGGCATACCAGGAAGGTCTGCAGGAAACACATCCAGAAACTCACGGACTATTGAAACCGACTCAATTGAAGCTACTTGGGTAGTATCATCCCTGAGGTGTGCCAAGATCGCTAAACACCCTATACTAACCATTCTCTTAGCACGAAGGAAGGAGATGATACGAACTATAGTGGAAGTGTAGTCACCTCTCACACTAACGGATCTTTCCCAGGCTTTGCCAACGTTACAGTTTTAGCATTACAATCTAAGATTGCAAAATTCGGAGAAAGACAAGTCATACCTAGAATTAAATTGAAATCAACCATTTCTAAGATAACCACGTCTACATGAGTATTGCTTCCCACAAAAGTCACCAGACAAGACCGATATACCTTTTCAACTATCATAGACTCACCCACCGGAGTAAAAACACGAATAGGAAGTCAAGCAATTCACAATGTAAATTAAGACCAGTAGCAAATGAGTAAGATATATATGCAAATGTGGAGCAAGGATCAAATAATACAGAAGCTATGCAATCACAAACCAAAAGATTACCTGTGATAAGAGCATCAGATGTCTCCGCTTCAGACCTCCCAGGGAAAGCATAACAATGGGCCCTATCACCTGTCTGCCCGTTGCCCCTATCATGTTGTGCTGTAGTAGCTCCAGTTTGCCCGTCACCCCGGCTGTTTTGGTGACCACCATTACCTCGGCCACCACGTCCCCAGAATGACGGCCTCTTCCATGACCACTTCTACCTCTGACTATCGGGGGTCTGTAACTCTGTTTTGGACAATTCCTCCTAATATGTCCAGTCTCCCCACATCCATAACATTCTCTGGGGTCAAGCATAGGTCTCTGTGAAAATGATGAATTCTGGGGGTAACCTTCAAACTCAATGAAATGTTGACCGGTCTGCGGCGGACCCCGAACTACAGCCTGCAGTGAAGACTGAATAGGTCAGGCTGGATAACCTCCTGAACCCTGCCCTCTGGAGTAAGAACCATTAAACTCACCTCCCTTACGAAACCTTTTAGATGTTGATGCCATGGTGAAGTCATCTGGCTTCACTCCCTCCACCTCAATCAGGAAGTCTACCACTTCCTGAAAGGATTTTGCTATAGCCGCTACCAGTAAGGCTGAAATTCGCAAATCTGACCTCAATCCCTTCACAAAACGGCGAATCCGTTCTTGTGGACTGAAACAAAGCTGGGTGGCATACCTGGATAATGCACGAAACTTAGCCTCATACGCGGTAACCGACATCCTGCCTTGCTCTAGGCTCAAGAACTCATCTCTCCTCCTATCCCTCAAGGTCCGGGGGATATAATTCTCCATAAATAAGCTAGAGAATGACGCCCAAGTCATAGGTGGTGCCTGCGCGGGTTGACACTCAACATATGACCGCCACCACATTTTGGCATTTCCCTGAAACTGATAGGTTACAAACTCAACGCCAAATCGTTCCACTATGCCCATCTTATGTAGCAACTCATGACAATCAACCAGAAAATCATAGGCATCCTCAGATTCAGCACCCTTGAAAACTGGAGGTTTCAATTTCAAGAACTTACTGAAAAGTTTGTGATGATCACTCGTCATTATAGGCCCTGTAGTCAATCGAGGAAACGTTCCTATTTCAATGAGGCATCAATGCGGGGAGCCATAGCAGCTGCCTGTTGTACTTCCGGAACCTGAGGTGCTGGTGCAGAATACTGGAGGTGTCTGGCCTTGATCATAACCCGCTAAGATAGCAAGGACCTGATTAATCATCTCTGGGGTAGGTTAGGGTGGTAATTCCTCATTCTGCACTTGCTCATTTTGCCCTTCCTCACCCTCTCTTACTACTTCCTCAGTCGGTGGAGGAGTCACTGCCCTAGTACTAGCTGGGCCAGGGTTCGTCCTCTACCTCTAGAGGGCGTTCCCCTGCGACCTCTACCACGACCTCTTGCCACTACTCCTCCTCGAGCTACAGCCCCAATGGCTGGCTCAGACGCATCCTGTCTTGCCGGAGTTGGTGTTGGCGTAGTTGTTGCTCTAGTTCTAACCATTTACGAATAGAGTGAAGATGGTCAGATACCAATTTTTATCACCTAGATACCAATTCGATCCAAGTAATAGCACGAAAGAAAAAAATAATGGAATTTTTCTAAAGTCCTATAGCCTCTCAAAGAAAATTAAAGGCGTCCCCCTACCGTTCCTTAAGACTCTACAAGACTCGTTCTGTATGATGAGACCAACGAACCTAATGCTCTGATACCAAGTTTGTCACGACCCAAAACGAGCCGATAATGGCACCCACACTTATCCTAGTATGTGAGCGAACAAACCCATCTAAACCCCAACATTTCAACCATAATAAACAAAATATAATGCGGAATACTGAAAACTCATTAATGAAAATCGATTAAATAACTTCTAAAAACTCAATACTTATTATTCCCAAATCTGGAAGTCATCACCACAATAACATCTATTCTCAAATTACTAAATCTAAGAGTATCTAAGAAGCTAAAATAAGTAAAAAGCTAGTCCATGCCAAAACTTCAGGGCATCAAGACATGAAGAAGAAGATCCAGTCCAAGCTAGAAGCAATAGCTCACCCTGAAATCTGGTGTGATGAAGACTGACTAGAGTTGCGGATGAGTTGAAGACGATGGTACGTTTTCTCCACCGAAGAATTGCGATCAAACAAGCTAATTCCCCAATGCTCTGCTGTCCTCTTCGTTCCTCTCTCTCTCGATCGTTCGTTTCTCCCTTTGTCTCTCTATTCTTTCAATTTTTCTTATTCAAAACCCTTTTTCTTTTACCCTAATTGTCATATAATTAAGTATAAAGGATGATAAAAATAACCCACTTTTTATTTCAAGGTTATATCCTTTAACCCCCAAGTAATTGCATTATTAACATTAATCCACTAAATTTATAATTATAAGCAGAAATAGTCCAAAACTCCCCTTAAAAACGTTTAACAGAAATCCAACCCAGTCAGGGTTACGCAGCCTGTGACGGTCCGTCATGAAGTTCAGAGAGTCGATCTCAGTACCCAAATTTCAGAATTCTAAGTGTTTTGGAACGAGACACCCTCGACGGTCCGTCGTGCCCATGACGGTCCGTCGTGGGATTCGTCGACCAAGACAATTTTAATCAGAATAAACTCTACTGCTCAAAACGACTAAACAAGTCGTTACATTAGAAAAATATTGAGTTAAAGGGTGTTAGCCAATTTTCAAACATTAATGAGCTTATTTAAAAATTTACCTGAAATGAATACCCTAAGCTAAAAACATATATTTTCTAGTATTTGCACACAAAGTACTATGCATCCAAGTGTCAAGCCTAGTACCACAACACATGATCATGTAAATTAAGCAGTGTCCAAGGACATAGTGAGGGTCCTTGGGACAATAGTAAACGTTCCCAAATGAACATAAATAATATTTAGTTAGGAAAATGCAACCAACCCATGTGCAAGCACATATGCAAAACACGCGAAGAAGCTGCCAAAGGAGGGGACCACCCTAACCCAATTCGGTTAGGGTGGTTAGAAGGAAAAACGTGCACAAGAGACCTCTACATGTGGGGCCTAACCTCCCTACCAATTCTAGAGTCTAACCTACTGCCCTAAATAACTAAATAACCTAGGACTAGATTAATTGGACCCATTAGTGCACCTGACAACCTAGGACAAAAACCGGGTTGACACTAACCTAATACTAGTTAAAGAGACAACCTAGTACCTAACCTAGGATGGTCCAAAAGGTTAGTTATGGTCCGAAAAACTTAGGGGTACGTTAGTAATTCCCCTATGTTGTTACCTAATTAATTGATTTATCAATTTAATTAATTAATTTAAAAGGTCTAAAACCGAAAATAAAAATGAAATTTTCAGATTTCGGTTACGATAAGAAAGGGACAACCTAGTACCTAACTGATGATGCTCCAAATAGTTTGTTAAGATCCTAACGACTTAAGGGTACTTTAGTAATTATCCTATGCTACCTAATTAATTATTTAGCAACTTAATTAATTAATTTAAAGGGGCAAAACCGAAATCACAAAGAATATCCAGATATCGGTTAAAACAAGAAAATAACAATGTAGTACATAACCTAGGATGGTTCAAAGGATTATTTATGGTTATAACGACTTAAGGGTACTTTATTAATTAGCCTAAGTCACTTATTAATTAATTAAATTGGTGAAACCAAAATTCTTATACTAACCTAGTACAACTCAAGAACATCCTAGTACTTAACCTAGGATGATCCAAAAGGGTTAATTTTTGTTCCAATGATTTAGGGACACTTTAATAGTTACCCTTGGTACCTTAATTAATTAAATTAGTCATTTAATTAATTAATTTAAAGGGGCAAAACGAAATTCTTTTGAAAAAATTTCAGATTTGACCAAGTATTGTGTTTCCTAGTTCTAATCAATCTAGGAGGGACTTTTTAGTAATTATTTAATTAATTTAGTAACTAAATTATTAAACTCTAAGGTGAATGAGTCAGTATCAGCTCTTAAACCTAAAAATCACGTTCAAACTCATGGAAAAAAAGGACTCAAAAACTGTGAGCAACGAACGCAAAAAAAAGGCAGAAAATTTATCGGTTTCTATAGGAGATTTTAAGATTTTTCAAGGTTTTGTTCAAGGTGGTCTTCATAGATTAAGTTCTACAGAAGGTATGAGTTTTTCTCCTGTACTTCTTTCTCCAAGAGAACTTTCTTTCGAATGATTCAAAGATCTTGAAAACTAGGGTTGTTTCCACTCGTTCTTGTCGAACTCCTTTCCTTAGTATCCTTGTTACAGTTTCAATGTTGAATAGGTTAAAATTATGTTGTTGGTATGTGCTGCTGGCTGATCTTAATTTTTATGGTTTTGAATTAAATAATCATTGAATGAACCTATTAATTGGTCTCGTTTGAAGATAAGTGTTATTATGTGAATTAAAAGAGTGATACTATGTTAAAGATATGCACGAAGATGTTATGTATGAAGATTTTACAGTCAGTTGTGCTACTTGCTGTTAATATAACGTTATAAAGATAATATATTTATCAAATATGAATATGATTCTGTCCAATATGTTTAAAAGTGTTATACCTAAAGCTATGTTATAAGGTTGGATAAACAGATCACCATGAAATCATAAGTTGAATGAATATTTGGGTTATGCCAGTAAAATGGCTAACAATGTCTTGCCCAAAAGTTGAATGGAATTGGCTTACATTATTGCTTCTAAATAGTGATGGAAAAATTGACTAATGAGAATCTCATGAAACTATATTCGAATGAATGTTGGGCTTGTGCCAATAAACTAGCTATGAAGTCATTTCCAAATTTTGTAGGCCAATACTAAATTTACACCAATCTTGTGTTCCCAATATAATGCAATGTCAAATTAAGCATGACCAACAGAACAAAATGAATCCATACTAAGGGTATGCCAATCAATGGGACAAGTCAAAACATACCTTATACTATCTTATATGACAAATGTTTAAATGTTAAATGAATAAGCACATATAAAGTAATTAAATTAATCCATAACTAAGGGCATGCCATTCATTGGGACAACTCCCAACGTGCTCTAAAAGAATGATATATGAACTCATGAAACTCATTGAATGAAGTGCTCATCGTCCATAAACGATGATATGAATCTACTATACTAAAGTAATTAAGTAACATGAGTTATAACATAATTAAAGAATTATAATTTAAGTAAGTGCAAGAATGGGGTGTTAAAGAATGTGAGACAAGTCTAACTTCCACCTAAGCTACTATGTTAAAAGAACACTCACGTATGAAGGTGTTAGAATCTGTGAGCAAGTCTCATTAACAACAAGGATGATATGTAAGGAAAATTCACATTTCATCAATATAAATAAGTATGAACATTCATCAATAGAGTATGAAATCTCAATCTAGAAGCAAGACTACATAATGCTTGAGTGAACACTAAAAAATAAAGAAGAAATGAAAATTCACGTAAAAAGGGGTGATTAATTATGAAGTGCAAATATGCTAAACTTAATGAATGTGGTGACAACATGATACGAAGCATGTGAAAGATGAGATCAATCTCAAATGATCCTAAGTAAATGTTACAAAAATGTACTCACCTATGACAGTGTAAAGCTAACTTAATACTAATGATGAGATGAGAAATCATATATTGCGCTATGATGTCCTCATACTAGAAGACAACTTCCATGATGTATGAGTGGAATGTAGTGGAACTTTATATAAAAAACACCGATAGGCTAGCTATGAGCGGTGATGCCTTCTTTCGGGAAGGGCAGAGGTTCACGTAACTCTCATGAGATGAGATTGTCTGGCATTCCAGGTATAGGTCTCCTTATATATCCTAGTCTTTTAACCTATACTTCAAATATAGGGATCTACCAGGGTTCAAATCTTTATATACACTAGCATGTTCGGGTCACTTTGGCTGGTGATTCCACCTCTTTTCGGTGTGGTGCACTTACTGGATTTTATTATGCTCACATGATTTATGTCTGTTAAGATTAAAGTTCCCAAAGGAAGAATGAGGCCAGCCTCGATGTATGGAAGATAATGAAAATGAACAATACCGAAGGTGTTTTTGCAAAACAATCAGGAGGTGAAATCAGATTTATGCAATGACATTAGGTCATTCTTGGTCATTGCACTTCATGATCCAATGAGAGTCTTAAAATTCATCCTAGGTATATTTGGCGTTTACATCAGCCTACGAATGAATGAATAATGTGAAGTACGAATGGACGAATGAAGCAGACTGTGTGTTTGCTAATGAAGGCCCTCAGGTTGAGTTTCCATATGTTGGGCCCTCACTTGATATGTCTTAATGCTACATCAACGATTCCAAAGTCTTGTGTATATGAAATTTATAATATATAAAACATGAAAGTAATGAAATCAATGGCATGATAAATAGAGAATTGCATATGAAAGGTTATGAATATAAAGTGTAAAGAATGACTTACTATAAGGTAGAGATTTCATTCCTTAGTCCTTGGATTACTTACATTGATTCATTGTGGGTATGAGATTATAATGAATCATTGCACTTGTAAGTAAAACATAGGACAAAAATAATTATTTAACTACACATCAAGAAGAAGAAAAAGACTAAACAATAATCTAAGTGTACAAAGAGGAGCTCTCGTCCTAAGAGGATCAAAAATCTCAAATCTTCGCTCGAGTTCTTTTAAATTTATGTTGATGATACTAGTGTTTTGTAATCATATACAAAATAAGTTGTGTGCTTCGAATTCATTAAAATACATCATATTCATACCACAATTCACAACTAACGATTTAGGAAAGTCTAGTGACTAGGCTTTCCAGAAATTGCATGTTTTTTAGGAAGAGCTTTTTTTGATCATGCATAGCCTTATGTGTATGTGTGCATACACCCATATTTACTAGAAATGGTGTACTAAACCCTACTATTTACAATTATAGATGTGGGTTAAGGGACAGATTTGACGACTCCTATAACGTTCGGACATCAGCGTTTCTTCAGACCATTTGGTAGGTCCTTTTGATTTCGAGGATGCTAATATTTTAGTCTAGCCTTAGTTTAGAAAAAGCTAGTGTATGTTGTCCCTAGCGTTTATTTCGTACTTTCATTATGAAGCTTTTGTAATAAGGTTGTGTCTGGTAAACGTATTAATGATATATTCTTATTATGTTTCGAATTGATTCTTATGATTGATGGTTGTTATATTTATGTTGAGTTTAGTATAGGATGAATTAATGAAATTACTCTATGAAGTCTATGTATACTTCATAAGTTTAAATTTTTAAATTTTCCGCTAAAATTTTCCATATGAATGCAAGATGAGACTTGTCTGTGATCTCTAAGAGGTCAACGATGCCGTTGCGATTCGAATTTCAGAATCCAGATCGTGACAAATACACATCACAACTCTTATCCGATACATATCACAATACTTGATACTATATCATCCGATACAAAAATTTTCAAAGAATTAAGCATTAAATTCATTATGTTAAACATATTAATGCAATATAATAGTATTTTCAGTACTTACTAATTGTTACAGAAACATTAATTACTTAACCAATACAATGTATATTTTAAAAATAACTTTATATCAAACACAAAATAATACACAAATTCACTTTATTATAAACTAAAAAAAAAATAGGAATAATTCAAAAATAAGTGTAACATTTCAATTTATTGAATAAGGAATTAGTAAGCTAAAAGTACTTTTTTAATGTAGAGATTGTACCAAC
This sequence comes from Solanum peruvianum, assembly GCA_027705065.1. Lineage (NCBI taxonomy): Eukaryota > Viridiplantae > Streptophyta > Magnoliopsida > Solanales > Solanaceae > Solanum > Solanum peruvianum. The sequence continues at coordinate 40,764 of JAKWJD010001340.1, read as the reverse complement.
AGAAAGCAATGTTATAATCTGATAATTATTAGATCTGAAAAGTGAAGTACTCCAAAAAATTATTAATCTAGATTCTTCTTTCACAAAGATAGTACAAGTTTTTCTATTGAGGCCTACTTGTCCACATTGCACTCAACAATTTGTGTTTGATGTTAGATTTTCATCTGAATCTTTCTTCTGCTGTTTTTACTTCATCCATTGAGAATTATTTTGTATATTGGTGGCAAGACAAGTTCTTTCAAAACACATTTCAGAACTGATCAATCACTTTTATCCGCCATTGATTCCATTGGAACTACATAATACAACTAATACATAGCTAAAATCGTACCAAATATATTTATTTTAATATTTACTATATCCTTCCAAATAATTTACACTTCAAGATACATTATTAAAACTTTTCAACGGATCATATATAATTTTTGCTTATCATACATATTAGTGTCCAATAGTTTTACATGTTTTAGATACATATAAAAAATGATACAAAACACAACTATGTATTAGAAAACATATATGTACAACAGAAGTATATTAGGATCTTTACTGTTTACATGAATAATAGATAACCGGTATTGTTTATGTTAAACATATATTATTCTAGAACACATAAACATACTGAAATTTAAGCCGATAAATACCTCTTGAACAAAGACCTTCGAGCGAATCTACAAGATAAATTGACCTTCAAGAGAATCTACAAGATAAACAATAGTTATTGTCTTCTTCAGTTGTCCCAAGTCACATCCGAAATCTCTTAACACACTTGGGTGGGCAAGTATTGAATAGGAAACTAGTCTGTTTTCAAGGTTAGGAGATTCCTATATATAGAGATTTCTTCCTCATCCAAAAAGGACTCGAAAATCTAGTTTTTCTAGAGGACTAGAAAAACCCATATTATTCTTTCTTTTTCCATAGAAAAAGGATTAGAGATCTAGTTTAAAATGAACACTATAGGGATCACATAATTAATTATTGAGGTTTAAATAATTCTAAATAATCAATTTGAATTATTCTTACCATAATAAATTACAAACATTCCGCTAGAAATTCGTAATTACACTTCTCTATTTCATGATTCCTCATGCTAAGATTTCAGATACTAATCAATAAATTAAATTACTGACAAATTTAACTTAATGATTAATTTCCTTTAGAGCACTACTTAACTTATTTCATGTGTTGGATTCATAAATACTAGCAAGATTTGATACATTGAAAACTTATAATTTTCTCAAATACATATCAATTATTCTCTATAATGAGACATGGATTCCATCAACTAACTTATTATTTCACCAATATATTCAACTTATCACGCATATTAACCCATCTCGAAATCTCACTTTTTATAATCAAAACGATAATTTATGTATACAAATCATAATAGTTATATTAGGATTAAGAATATAAGTATATTTAATAGTTTAGAGAATATGTTTTGCCAGTTAGTCTAAAACAAAACTATTTTACTTGGTCCCGTTCAATACATACAAAATGTACTAACACAAGAAGTTGGAACTCTATCATTCCCATAATCAGGATAAATTACATATAATCTTGTGCTACAATTGTACCATATGACATGTTCAATTTCCATTATAGATTGAGAACAAAACACTTATACTTGTAACAATCAATGATTGAATCCTCTGTATATCAGCTAAAACTTTACACAACAAGTCATCTACTATATAATGAATAGTGTAACGACCTGTTTAGTCGTTTTGAGCAGTAGATTTGATTTCTGGAAAAACTGTCTGAGTCGACGGAACCCACGACGGACCGTTGAGGGGGTCTCGTTCCAAAACACTTAGAATTCTGAAATTTTGGTACTGAAATCGACTCTCTGAACTTTGTGACGGAATGGCAGGACGGACCGTTGTGGGCACGACGGACAGTCACACATCTTCCACAGAAATTAAGTCTCTGAACTTTGAGACGGACCTGCAGGACGGACCGTCGCAGGCACGACGGGCGTCACAGGCACGATGGGCCGTCACAGGCTGCGTAATCTCAGGCTGGGTCGGACTTCTGTTACATATTTTAAGGGGCGTGTTAGACTATTCCAGCAATAATTATAAATTTAGTGGGTTAATATTAATAAGTCAATTTCTTGGGGGTTAAAAGAGATAACCTTGGATTGATTAGTGGTTATTCTATCATCTTTTATACATAATTATATGCTAATTAGGGTAAAAGAAAAGAGGGTTGGAATAAGAAAAATAGAAAGAACAAAGAGAGGGAGAAGAACAATCGAGAGAGAGAGAAACGAAGAGGAAAACAAAGCTTTGAAAAGTAGATTGCTTGATCACGAATCTTCGGTGGAGGTAGGTTATGGTTTTTATGCTATTCGTAGTAAACTCTAAATAGCGAATGATATGTATTGGGTAGTATTGTAAACCCTCTATATGCTTAATTGTATGCTTGCATGAATGTGATTATATAATTGTGATAAAATAAGCATGATGAAGCTATTGAATCCTAAATCTTTAAAAGAAACCCTAATCTACTTTGTTAATGATGATGCCTTGGTATAAAGAAGGCTTGATGAACGAAAGTAGTGAGATTAGGGGATCGGAGTGTCACGTTCCGACACCAGGATAGTATATGGATCGGGTGCCACGTTCCGGTACCAGGATAGAATGAGATCGGAGTGGCACGTTCCGACACCAGGATAGTATATGGATCGGTGCCACGTTCCGGTACCAGGATAGAATGAGGATCGGAGTGTCACGTTCCAAGACCAGGATAGTATATGGATCGGGTGCCACATTACGGTACATGGATAGAATAAGGATCGGAGTGCCACGTTCCGGCACCAGGATAGAATATGGATCGGAGTGTCACGTTCCGACACCAGGAGAGTATATGGATCGGGTGCCACGTTTCGGTACTAGGATAGAATGAGGATTGGAGTGTCACGTTCCGACACCAGGATAGAATATGGATCGGAGTGTCACGTTCCGACACCAGGATAGTATATGGAGCGGAGTGTCACGTACCGACACGAGAGAAATAAACATAATGAATCTTGAAAGATGTTAATATACTCGATTTAATGAACCTAATTCCCAAATGAGTATGATGGGGAGGCGTGAGTCTTCATTGATGTGCTTGGTGTTGTGACCAAGGGTTATGATAATTGTAAATGCCGCATGTTGAGTATTGTAGTTGATTTTATGATATTATCTGATATATATTATTTTCTATTTTGAGTTGGCCAATGATACCTACTCAGTACTTGTGTTTTGTACTGACCCCTACTTGTATGTTTCTTTCTTTGTTATTTGTGAAGTGCAGAAAACGTACCGTCGTCTTCAACTCACCGCAACTCTAGCCAGTCTTCATTACACCGGATTTCAGGGTGAGCTAATGCTTCTAGCTTGGACTGGATCTTCTTCTTCATGTCTTGATGCCTTGAAGTTCCAGCATGGACTAGCTTTTGCTTATTTTGGCTTTGTTAGATACTCTTAGATTAGTAATTTGAGGATATATGTTCTTGTGATGATGACTTCCAGATTTTGGGGGAATAATAATAAGTATTGAGTTTTAGAAGTTATTTAATCGTTGTTCATTAATGAGATTTAAGTCTTCCGCATTGTATTTGTTCTTATGTTTAAAATGTTGGGGTTTAGATTGGTTGGTTCGCTCACATAGTAGGATAAGTGTGGGTACCACTTGCGGCTCGGTTTTGGGTCATGACAAACTTGGTATCAGAGCATTAGGTTTGTTGGTCTAATCACACAAGAACGAGTCTAGTAGAGTCTTAAGGAACGGTAGGGGGACGCCTTTACTTTTCTTTTAGAGGCTATAAGACTTTAGGAAAATTCCATTCTTTCTTTTATTCTTTCGTGCTATCACTTGGATCCAATTGGTATCTAGGTGATACAAATTGGTATCTGACCATCTTCACTCTATTTCGCAGATAGTTAGAACTAGAGCAACGACTGCACCAACACTAACACCGGCAAGACAGGATGCGTCTGAGCCAGCCACTGGGGTTGTAGCTCGAAGAGGAACAGTGGCAAGAGGCCGTGGAAGAGGTCGTGGGAGGACGTCCTCTAGAGGAAGAGGACAAGCACCTAGCCCACCTGGTACTAGGGCGGTGACTCCTCCACCGACTGAGGAAGTGATAAGAGAGGGTGAGGAAGGAGAATGAACAAGTACAGAATGAGGGATTGCCACCCCAACCTACCCCAGAGATGATAAATCAGGTTCTTGCTTATGTTAGCGGGTTATCTGATCAGGAACAGACACCTCCAGTGTTTTCTGCACCAACACCTTAGGTTCCGGAGGTACAACATGCAGCTACCGTGGCTCCCCGCATGGATGCCTCATTGGAAATAGGCACGTTTACTCGTTTGACTACAGGGCCTATAATGACAAATGATCAGCATGAACTTTTCAGTAAGTTCTTGAAATTGAAACCTCCAGTCTTCAAGGGTGCTGAATCTGAGGATGCATATGATTTTCTGGTTGACTGTCATGAGCTTCTACACAAGATGGGTATAGTAGAACGGTTTGGTGTTGAGTTTGTGACTTATCAGTTTCAAGGGAACGCCAAAATGTGGTGGCAGTCACATGTTGAGTGTCAACCAATAGAGGCACCACCTATGACATGGGCATTATTCTCTAGCTTGTTTATGGAGAAGTATATTCCCCGGACTTTGAGGGATAGGAAAAGAGATGAGTTCTTGAGCCTAGAGAAAGGTAGGATGTCGGTTACTGCATATGAGGCTAAGTTTAGTGCATTATCCAGGTATGCCACCCAAATTTGTTTCAGTCCACAAGAGCGGATTCGCCATTTTGTGAAGGGGTTGAGGTCAGAGTTGCGGATTTCAGCCTTACAGGTAGCGGCTACAGCGAAATCCTTTCAGGAAGTGGTAGACTTCGTAATAGAGGTGGAGGGGGTGAAGCCAGATAACTTCACCATGGCATCGACATCAAAAAGGTTTCGAAAGGGAGGTGAGTTTAATGGTTCTTACTCTAGAGGGCAAGGCTCAGGAGGTTACTCGATCCGACCAATTCAGTCTTCACTACAAAAAGTAGTTGGGGGTCCACCTCAGACCGATCAACACTTCTCGGAGAGACCTATGCTTGACTCCAGAGAGTGTTATGGATGTGGGGAGACTGGACATATTAGGAGTAATTGTCCAAAATAGAGTTATAGACCCCCAATAGCTAGAGGTAGAGGTGGTCATGGTAGAGGCGTTATTCTGGAGGATGTGGTGGCCGAGGTAATGGTGGTCACCAAAACGGCCGGGGTGATGGACAAACTGGAGCCACTACAGCACAACATGGTAGGGGCAACGGGCAGACAGGTGATAGGGCCCATTGTTACGCTTTCCCTGGGAGATCTGAAGCGGAGACATCTGATGCTGTTATCACAGGTAATCTTTTGGTTTGTGATTGCATGGATTCTTTATTATTTGATCCTGGCTCCACGTTTTCATATGTATCTTCCTCATTTGCAACTGGTCTTAATTTACATGTGAATTGCTTGACATGCCTATTCGTGTTTCTACTCCGGTGGGTCAGTCTGTGATAGTTGAAAAAGTATATAGGTCTTGTCTGGTGACTTTTGTGGGGAGCAATACTTATGTAGACTTGGTTATCTTAGAAATGGTTGATTTTGATGTAATTTTGGGTATTACTTGGCTTTCTCTAAATTTTGCGATCTTGGATTGTAATGCTAAAACTGTGACGTTAGCCAAGCCTGGACACATCCGTTAGTGTGGGAGGGTGACTACACTTCCACTCCGGTTCGTATCATCTCCTTTCTTCGTGCTAAGAGAATGGTTAGTAAAAGGGTGTTTAGCTTTCTTGGCACATCTCAGGGATGACACTACCCAAGTACCTTCAATAGAGTCGGTTTCGGTAGTCCGTGAGTTTCTGGATGTTTTCCCTGCAGATCTTCCTGGTATGCCACCGGATAGAGATATTGATTTTTGCATTGATCTGGAACCGGGTACTCGCCCCATTTTTATACCCCCTTATAGAATGGCTCCCGCGGAGTTAAGAGAGTTAAAGGACCAACTTCAAGAGTTGTTGAGCAAAGGCTTCATTAGACCAAGTGCATCCCCTTGAGGTGCTCCGGTGTTATTTGTGAAGAAGAAGGATGGGAGTTTTCGGATGTGCATAGACTACCGGCAGTTGAACAAGGTAAATATTAAGAACAAATATCCCATTCCTCGCATTGATGACTTGTTCGATCAGTTACAAGGTGCTTGTGTCTTCTCTAAGATTGACTTGAGATCCGGTTATCATCCATTGAAAATACGGGCAACGGATGTGCCAAAGACTGTTTTGCGGACCAGGTATGGGCATTACGAATTTGTGGTGATGTCATTTGGTCTTACGAATGCCCCTGCTGCTTTCATGAGCTTGATGAATGGGATTTTTAAGCCATATCTTGATCTCTTTGTGATCGTATTTATTGATGATATACTGATATACTCCAAGAGCAAGAAGGAACATGAGGAGCATTTGAGAATTGTGTTGGAAGTATTAAGGGAGAAAAGACTTTATGCCAAATTCTCCAAGTGTGAGTTTTGGCTAGATTCAGTGTCCTTCTTGGGGCACGTGGTTTCTAAGGATGGAGTGATGGTGGATACTTCTAAGATTGAGACAGTGAAGAATTGGGTAAGACCTACTAATGTGTCAGAAATAAGGAGCTTTGTTGCTTTAGCTAGCTACTACCGTCGATTTGTCAAGGGATTCTCTTCTATTGCTTCCCAATGACAAACTTGACTGAGCAGAATGTTCCAATTGTATGGTCGGATGAATGTGAGGAAAGATTTCAGAAGCTCAAGACCTTGTTGACTACTGCACCAATCCTTACCCTTCCAGTGGAAGGTAAGAATTTCATTGTCTATTGTGATGCATCCTATTCGGGTTTGGGTGCAGTGCTAATGCAAGAGAAGAATGTAATTGCTTATGCTTCAAGGCAATTAAAGGTGCACAACGCAATTACCCGACCCATGATTTGGAGTTGGCCGTGGTAGTATTTGCATTAAAGCAATGGAGACACTATTTATATGGGGTTAAGTGTGAAGTCTATACAGATTATCATAGCCTACAGTATGTCTTCACTCAGAAAGATTTGAATTTGAGACAGAGGAGATGGATGGAACTACTGAAGGACTACGATATCACTATTCTGTATCATCCGGGAAAAGCTAATGTTGTGGCAGATGCTTTAAGTAGAAAGGTAGGAAGCATGGGAAGTCTAGCTCACTTGCAAGTTTCTAGACTCCAGTTGGCTAGAAAAATCCAAAACTTATCTAATGACTTTATGAGGCTAGAAGTAAATGAGAAGGGAGGATTTTTGGCTTGTGTGGAGGCGAGATCTTCTTTTCTTGACAAGCTTAAGGGAAAGCAATTTGATGATGAGAAACTAAGCCGAATTCGGGATATGGTGTTGCGAGGAGAGGCTAAAGAGGCCATAATGGATGAGGAAGGTGTTTTGAGGATTAAGGGAAGGGTATGTGTGCCCCGTGTTGATGACTTGATCCACACTATTCTCACAGAGGCTCATAGTTCCGGATATTCCATACATCCTGGTGCAACCAAGATGTACCGTGACCTAAAGCAACACTTTTGGTGGAGTAGAATGAAGCGTGACATTGTTGATTTTATTGCCAAATGTCCAAATTGTCAGCAAGTAAAATCTGAACACCAGAGGCCCGGAGGAACACTTCAGAGAATGCTCATTCATGAATGGAAGTGGGAGAGAATTGCAATGGATTTCGTGGTTGGTCTTCCAAAGACATTGGGAAAGTTCGATTCTATTTGGGTAATTGTGGACAGATTAACTATGTCTGCTCACTTTATTCCGGTCAAAGTGACCTACAATGCAGAGAAGTTAGCCAAAATCTACATCTCAGAAATCGTTTGATTGCATGGAGTTCCACTTTCCATCATATCAGATAGAGGTACGCAGTTTACTTCTAAGTTTTGGAGAACATTGCATGCGGAATTAGGTACTAGGTTGGACCTTAGTACTGCATTTCACCCTCAGACTGATGGTCAGTCTGAGCGAACGATTCAAGTGTTGGAGGATATGCTTCGTGCATGTGTGATAGAATTTGGTGGTCATTGGGATAACTTCTTACCCTTAGCGGATTTTTCATACAATAATAGCTATCACTCCAGTATTGACATGACTCTATTTGAAGCATTGTATGGGAGGAGATGTAGGTCTCCCATTGGTTGGTTTGATGCATTTGAGGTTAGACCTTGGGGTACTGACCTTTTGAGGGATTCATTGGAGAAAGTGAAATCTATTCAAGAAAAGATTTTAGCGGCGCAAAGTAGGCAAAAGGAATATGTAGATCGAAAGGTTAGAGACTTGGAGTTTATGGAGGGTGAGCAAGTCTTGCTAAAGGTTTCGCCCATGAAAGGGGTGATGCGGTTTGGTAAAAGAGGTAAGCTAAGCCCAAGGTATATTGGACCATTTGAAGTACTTAAGCGAGTAGGGGAGGTGGCTTATGAATTAGCCTTGCCTCCAGGACTGTCTGGAGTGCATCCGGTATTTTATGTGTCTATGTTGAAAAGATACCATGGGGATGGAAACTACATCATTCATTGGGATTCAGTTCTGCTTGATGAGAATTTGACTTATGAGGAGGAACCTGTTGCTATTTTAGATAGAGAAGTCCGCAAGTTGAGGTCGAGGGAGATTGCATCCATCAAGGTTCAATGGAAGAATCGGCCGGTTGAAGAGTCTACTTGGGAGAAGGAGGCTGATATGCAAGAAAAATACCCACATCTGTTTACAGATTCAAGTACTCATTTTCGCCCTTGTTTTTCTTCTTGTGATCGTTCTAGGACGAACGATGGGTAAATTGGTATCTATTGTAACAACGTGTTTAGTCGTTTTGAGCAGCAGATTTGATTTCTGGAAAAACTGTTTGAGTCGACGGAACCCACGACGGACCGTCATGGGCACGACGGACCGTCGAGGGGGTCTCTTTCCAAAACACTTAGAATTCTGAAATTTGGGTACTGAAATCGACTCTCTGAATTTTGTGACGGAATGGCAGGACGGACCGTCGTGGGCACGACGGACCGTCACACATCTTCCACAGAAATTAAGTCTCTGAACTTTGAGACGGACCTGCAGGACGGACCGTCGCAAAAACGACGGGCCGTCACAGGCTGCCTAATCCCAGGCTGGGTCGGACTTCTGTTACATATTTTAAGGGGCGTGTTGGACTAATCCTGCTATAATTATAAATTTAGTGGGTTAATAAGTCAATTTCTTAGGGGTTAAAAGATATAACCTTGGATTGATTAGTGGGTTATTCTATCATCTTTTATACTTAATTATATGCTAATTAGGGTAAAAGAAAAGAGGGTTGGAATAAGAAAAATAGAAAGAACAAAGAGAGGGAGAAGAACGATCGAGAGAGAGGAGAAACGAAGTGGAAAACAAAGCTTAGAAAAGTAGATTGCTTGATCACGAATCTTCGGTGGAGGTAGGTTATGGTTTTTATGCTATTCGTTGTAAACTCTTAATAGCGAATGATATGTATTGGGTAGTATCGTAAACCCTTCTATATGCTTAATTGTATGCTTGCATGAATGTGATTATATAATTGTGATAAAATAAGCATGATGAAGCTATTGAATCCTAAATCTTGAAAAGAAACTCTAATCTACTTTGTTAATGATGATGCCTTGGTATAAAAGAAGGCTTGATGAACGAAAGTAGTGAGATTAGGGGATCGGAGTGTCACGTTCCGACACCAGGATAGTATATGGATCGGGTGCCACGTTCCGGTACCAGGATAGAATGAGGATCGGAGTGTCACGTTCCGACACCAGGATAGTATATGGATCGGGTGCCATGTTCCGGTACCAGGATAGAATGAGGATCGGAGTGTCACGTTCCGACAGTAGGATAGTATATGGATCGGGTGCCACGTTCCGGTACCAGGATAGAATGAGGATCGGAGTGCCACGTTCCGGCACCAGGATAGAATATGGATCGGAGTGTCACGTTTCGACACCATGATAGTATATGGAACGGGTGCCACGTTCTGGTACCAGGATAGAATGAGGATCGGAGTGTCACGTTCCGACACCACGATAGAATATGGATCAGAGTGTCACGTTCCGATAGCAGGATAGTATATGGAGTGGAGTGTCACGTACCGACATGAGAGAAATAAAGATAATGAATCTTGAAAGATGTTAACATACTCGATTTAATGAGCCTAATTCCCAAATGAGTATGATGGGGAGGCGTGAGTCCTCATTGATGTGCTTGGTGTTGTGACCAAGGGTTATTATAATTGTAAATGCCGCATGTTGAGTATTGTAGTTGATTTTATGATATTATCTGGTATATACTATTTTCGATTTTGAGTTGTCCCATGATACCTACTCCGTACTTGTGTTTTGTACTGACCCCTACTTGTATGTTTCTTTCTTTGTTATTTGTGGAGTGCAGCAAACGTACCGTCGTCTTCAACTCAACCGCAACTCTAGCCAGTCTTCATTACACCGGATTTCAGGGTGAGCTAATGCTTCTAGCTTGGACTGGATCTTCTTCTTCATGTCTTGATGCCTTGAAGTTCTGGCATGGACTAGCTTTTACTTATTTTGGCTTCTTAGATACTCTTAGATTAGTAATTTGAGGATAGATGTTCTTGTGATGATGACTTCCAGATTTTGGGGGAATAATAATAAGTATTGAGTTTTAGAAGTTAATTAAAATGTTGGGGTTTAGATTGGTTGGTTCGCTCAGATAGTAGGATAAGTGTGGGTGCCACTCGCGGCTCGGTTTTGGGTTGTGACAAATAGACACCATAAATGAATACATGATCGATTAAAATTGAGTAAATATTTATTCTCTAATAAATATTATTTCTTAACATATGGTTAATAGTATACATTCCAACAATCTCCCACTTAGACTTCTAACCATCACAATTGTTATAATGTAATATATCTAAAATCATGGTTAATAGTATATACCCTAACAATCTCCCACTTAGATATTTAATCTTAAAAATTGTTAAAGTACTATGTACGAACAGATTATTAATAGTATATACTCTAATAATCTCCCACTTAGACTCTTAACTATGCATTTAGAACTTTCACATGCATTTCTTTATTTCTTATCAACAGAAAATTTACCAAGCTATTTTCTCATGCAATTTCGTGTAGTAGTGCTTCGTCTTAATAAGCTGATTTTTTACTAGATCTTGAGAAACTTTGTCATGAAACCCTGAAAGAGTGTACTTTTTTCAGGAGCTCTATCATAAAAGTTCTCTAAGGCATAAAAAACAAATCAATCTTCATTATGATTCTCCCACTACGAGAAAGTACTACTATTATAATCACACTTTCATGTTATTGAGTTTTGATATTTTCTTCAAAATCTTTCGATACTGAAATATTTACAACTTTACATGAAGTGTTCTTTTAGTGTTACTGGCGATATGAACATCTTTAGGCTTATGACTGTGCTCAGCAGGTTGAGGCTGATAAGGTTAGGGAATAGGACAAGGAGAGTAAGAAGGCTTGGATTTGGAATTATGACTATTTTTTGTAGCAATCGGGTGGTGAAAATTGCTCATAGAATCAATAGAAGTTTTTACCTCCAGCCCTTCGTCGGTTAGTGTTCCATCCTCCAAGAATAGGTACGACCATAAGGTTAGAGAGCCATGATCTAAGTCTCAGGGACGTTTTTCAGGAACCTAGACTTACCCCACTTGTCCTAGATGTGGTAAGAACCATCCGGGCGAGTGTCTCTTAGGAAAAGGAGGATGTTGTGGGTGCGGCCAGTATGGTCACAAGTTGAGGGATTGTCCTTTTAGACAGGTTCAAAGAGGTGGTAATGGTAGAGTTTTGTCTACAAATTCATTAGCACCAACAAGTCACCTGACTCAGCAGGGTAACTCATATGGTACAGGTGGTTGTCAGTGCCAGAACATGTTTTATGCTCTTCAGGATCACGAAGGTTCTTCTGAGATAGTCACTGGTACGTTACGAGTCTTTGACATTGATGTTTAAGCATTGCTAGATATTTGGACTACTCTTTCTTTTGTAACTACATACATAACAGTCACATTCAGTATTAGTCCAGAAACACTCTCAAAACCTTTATTAGTCCATACTCCAGTCGGTGAACCAATTTTAGCTAGAAGGGTATACAGAAATTGCCCTGGCACAATCTCTTAGAAAGTCACCTCAGAAAATCTTGTAGAGTTAGAAATTGTAGACTTCGATGTCATTCTAGGCATGTATTGGTTACAATCAAGTTATTTCTCGGTTGATTGTAGAAGTAGGATTGTTTGTTTTTAGTTTCAAGACGAATCAATCATAGAATGGTAAAGTAGTACCTTAGCGCCGATAAATCGATTCATTTCTTACCATAAGAAAAAAAAAATATCTAAGGGTTATATTTATATCCCAGTTAGGGTTAAGGATTCTAGATCTGAAACCCCAAATCTTGAGTCAGTTCCAGTAGTTTGTGAGTTTCTTGATGTTTTTCCAGAAGATTTTCTCGGAGTCCCTCCCGAAATGGAAATTTACTTTGGCATTGATCTCCTTCCAGATACCCAGTCAATTTCTATTCCTCGTTACAGAATGGCTCCAGCAGAGGTTAAGGAGTTGAAAGAGTAGTTGAATGACCTTCAAGATAAGGGTTTCATCCGACCTAGTATTTCACCATGGTGTGCACCAATATTGTTTGTAAATAAGAAATATGGTTTTCTCAGAATGTACATTGATTATAGACAATTGAACAAGGTTACAATCAAGAATAAGTATCCCATCCACAGGATTGATGACTTGTTTGACCAACTTCAGGGTGCTAGTCATTTGTCAAAGATATAACTCAAATCGGGTTATCATCATCTTAGAGTCAGAGATAATGACATTCCAAAAACATCCTTTAGAACTCGTTATGGTCATTAAAATTTTGTAATTATGTTATTAGGACTAACCAATGCTCCTACAACTTTCATAGATTTAATGAACAGAGTGTTCAAATGGTACTTATACTTATTCGTTATCGTACTTATGATAATATCATCATTTACTCTAGGAATGAGGAAAAACATGCGAGTCATTTGAGAATTGTTCGACAGACTCTCAAGGATTGCCAGTTATTCACTAAGTTTAGCAAATGTGAGTTCTGGTTGTACTCCGTTGTTTTCCTTGGTCACATTGTATCTAGAGAAGGGATCTTAGTTGATTCACATAAGATAGAAGGAGTGAAACAATGGCTCTGACCTACCTTTGCTATAGATATAAGAAGTTTCTTAGGTCTAGCAGGGTATGGTAGAAGGTTCGTGGAAGGATTCTCATCCATAGCCTCACCATTGACTAGGTTAACTCAGAAGGTGGTCAAGTTTCAATGGTGAGATGATTGTGAGAAAAGCTTTGCAAGATTTAAAACTAGATGGTCTACAACTCCTCTCTTGACTCTACCATAGGGTTTCGATGGTTATGTGATCTATTGTGATGCATTCAGATTTGGCCTAGGTTGTGTATTGATGTAGCTAGATAAGGTTATAGCATATGCCTCTAGACAGCTTAAGGTTCATGAGAATAACTATCCAACCCATGACCTCGAGCTTGTAGTAGTGGTGTTTGCACTCAAGATATTGAGACACTACTTGTATGATTTTCATGTAGATGTGTTCACTGATCATAACAGCCTTCAGTATTTGTTCACCGAGAAAGAGTTGAATTTTCGCTAGAGGAGATGGCTTAAGTTCCTTAAGGATTATGATATGAGTGTGCATTATCGTCCTATTAAAGCTAACGTAGTAGCAGATACTCTTAGTAGATTATCTATGGGTTGTGTATCCCATGTTGAGGAAGAAAGGAAGGACTAGTGAAGGATGTTCACATGCTTGCTCGCTTAGGAGTTTGCATTATGAGCATATCAGACAGTGGTGTAACAGTTCAAAATGGGCCGAATTTTCTTTGGTAATGGAGATTAAGAAGAAGCAAGATAGTGATCCAATCTTGCTTGAACTTAAGGGTGCAGTCCACAAACAAAGAGTGGATGAGGTTTTCTCCCAAGGGGGATATGGTGTACTTCGCTACTAGGGTAAATTGTGTGTTCCTGATGTGGGTGAGTTGAGAAAGCATATCCTAGCAGAAGCCCATAGCTCCAGATATTCTATTCATCCAGGTGCTACTAAGATGTACCGCGACCTACAGGAAGTCTATTGGTGGAATGGCATGAAAAGGGATATAGCAGATTTTGTGAGTAAGTGCCCAAATTGCCAGCAAGTCAAGGTGGAACATAAAAAACCAGGAGGTATGACTCAAGATATTGATATTCCTATTTGGAAGAGGGACGTGATAAATATGGATTTCATCAAAGAGTTACGTCGTACTCGCAGACAACATGACTCAATTTGGGTGATAGTTGATAGGATGACTAAGTCTTCTCGCTTTTTCGCGGTCAAGACTACAGATTCGGTAGAGGACTATGCCAAGATTATCATTAATGAAATTGTGAGGCTGAATGGGGTTCCTTTGTCTATCATCTTAGATAGAGGTCCTCAATTTACTTCTCATTTCTGTAAGTCATTTTAGAAGGGTCTTGGTACTCAAGTTAGCCTTAGCACAACATTTCATCCACATACGGATGGATAGGCAAATCGTACCATTCAGACCCTAGAGGATTTTGTGTGATTGATTTCAAGGGTAGGTGGGATGATCACCTCTTGCTGATTGAGTTCGCCTACAACAATAACTACTATTCCAATATTCAGATGGCCCTTTATGAAGCTTTGTATGGGCTTAGATGTAGATCTCTCGTTGGTTGGTTTCAAGTTGGTGAAGCATCTTTGATAGGGCAAGATTCAATCCTTTATGATATGGAGAAAGTGAAACTCACTAGAGATAGACTTAAGACAACCTCAATTCATTAGAAATCTTATGCAGATGTAAGGAGAAGGGAACTAGAGTTCCAAGTTGATGATTGGGTTTTTTTGAAAGTTTCACCTATGAAAGGGGTGATGAGATTTGGCAAGAAATGGAAGCTCAGTCTTATATATGTAGGACCTTACAAGATATTGAAAAGGTTTTGCAAGGTGGCATATGAGTTAGACTTGCTAGCAGAATAAGAAGCAGTGCATAAGTTCTTCCACATCACGCTCTTGAACAAGTGTGTGGGTGACCTAGACTCTGTAGTTCCATTAGAGAGTGTGGCGGTGAAAGATAGTCTTTCTTATGAGGATGTACCAGTTGAAATTCTTTAGCGTCATGTTAGATGTTTGAGAAATAAAAAATTCGCTTCGGTCAAGGTTTTGTGGTGGAGTTAGTCCGTAGAGGGAGCTACTTGTGAAGTAAAAACAGCCATAAAAACGAAGTATCCTCACCTGTTTCCTTCTAATTCAACACCATCTTGAGGTAATAGTTCCTCTTCAGTTTTCAAGTCATTCATGCATGAATTAAGTCTTAGAATCATGTTCCCTTAGTTTCACTTGCATTTTTAGCATATTTTAACGTTCTCAAAACTCAATCAAGTTAGAAAGTCAAATCTCAATGTTTAGTAGTAGGATTGAAACTCTCTCCTTTAATTTAAGCTATTTTAGTCTTCATTCAAGGACGAATGTTCTCAATGGGGAGATAATGTTACAAATCATATCCTAGATAGACTAAAATTCTAATTTTCTAGAAGTGCAGATTCCTTCTATAAAGGCCACCTACGTACTGTAGTAAGGACTACGACCTTAGACTAAGTCCGTCGATCCTGGTCGACAGACGATGTCCAGGATCTACAAACCGTAGGTAGGAACACGGTTTGTTGACCATGTCTTTCAATCTTGATCCACATAAAACTCAAAGATCCTAAACGACGGCCTGTACCTACGGATTGTAGGTGGGACCATGGTTCTTGGACCAGGTCCGTTGATCATGGTCCATAAACCCATTCTCTTAACCAAACGTCAAAGGAATAGAATAGACCGTAGGTGGAACCATGGTTTGTGGACCAGGTCCATTGATTATGGTCCATAAACCCACTCTCTAAACCAAACGATGAAAGAACAACACAAATTGTACGTGCGACCACGGTCCTTTGTCCAAGTCCGTCTATCATGGTCCATAAACCCACTCTCTGAACCAAATGACGAAGGAACTAGACGGATCGTAGATAGAACAATGGTTCGTGGACCAGAATCTTCGATCTTGGTACACAGACAACGGACAAGACCTACTGACCGTAGTTAGGACCACGGTCCGTGGACCAGGTCCGTCTGTGACTCCGACAACAATTAATTTAGGGGTCTTTTGGTCTTTTCCTACTTTTTTTAAACCTTCAGATACATTTTTTTGACCTTAAATCATCAGATTTTAGTAGGTTTAATCCTAGAAATATAACTAAAAATTATCTAAATCAAATCATTAATAAAAAACGTAGAAAATTAGAAGCAAGAGAAGAGAAAAAGGTCATGAACCTTAGTTCAAGAATGCAACAATGTTTCAGTAGTTCTAGCCCAAAATCTAAATATTTCTCCGAGGATTTCATCACAAGGGATGTGGGATTTCACTGGTGGGTTATTTTAACCCATTGGGTACCTAGTTTCAGTCAGATTCTTTATTTCCATATCTTGATCAGAACTAGGTTTCTAGAACTTCAATAGAACTTCATGAATTAATTAGTTATATGTTCCAAATCAGATTTCCATATTATTATTTACTTTATTGCATGAATTTCAAAAACCTAGCTATGTGTTTATTTAGTTCTTGAACTTTATAATAGATCAGATATTTTAGTTATCCAGTTATTCATGCCTAAAGTATTAATGCATTAGTATCAGATTAAATGTTGTATTCTCAATATGCATGTTTAATTTTGATCTATCCAATATTTACAGAAACTCGTTCATAGAAAGTTAATTACATAATTAATTGGGAGAAGCATAATAGAGAGTTGGACTATGGTTCAGCAAACCGAATTAGTCCGAGAAGTACTAGACAAGTAGGTTATAAGTTCCTTTTATTGACAATCAATTTAGTGATCACGCCAGCATGCCTTTATACCTTTGACAGGGTGTATTAGGTCCTCTTGATGGGGCGTATACATCAAACTCCACATTTAGCTCATATGGATTTATTATCCGTTATTAGGAGCTCCCGCAGTTCAGTCAAACTCTCTTGCATTGATCTTTTATCAGTATTTTAAGTATTCAGTTTCAACATGTTATAAATTGGTCATTGCATTAAGTTAGCTCATAATTCAGTATTTCATGTTTATCTTATTATACTTGCTCTTGTACTTGTTAAGTTATGTCTCATTTAAGCTTTACTCTGTCCTACATGGTCAATAACTTCAAATACTAACACATACGTGTGCTACATCTTTTCGTGATGTAGGTTCACCTTCTCAGCATTCAGATCGCGCATAGAACGATTCCCGATCTCTAGTTTAGTAGATTCGGTGGTGAGTCCTCATTCTTCGAGGACAATAGTCATGAGTTCATTATAGTCTTTTAGTTTCATTTTTCGCTAGACTTATTTGGGGATTGTCCTTGTATTTCTAGTCGAGTAGTGTCTTATTTTAGGCATAGTTAGTTTCAGCTTATTATTGAGTTACTAACTTTCTTGTATTAAACTCATCAGTATTTCAAATATCTCAGTTATATTATATGGGTATTCCCCATCTTTTTATTAGAGTATGAGTTAGCTTCCGCAAAAGTTTATTCTCTTTAGTATGCTCATGATCATGCAAGCAATGTTAGTTTGGGATCACTTGTGGTCCTAGGTTCCGTGTCCGCGTCTTGGAGGTAGTTCGAGGCGTGACAATTACCCCAATTAATGAGGGATATTTTCTTATCCTTACCGTTAGCTTAAAACATGTTGTAGTAATAAGTTAGGTGTCCAAACTAATTTGGGTCAGTTTTAATAATCTTAAATTACGATTAGGATTTTAGGAGAGAATTCAAGAAGAGAAAATAAATGAAAAGGAGGAAAAATCAATATTTCTTGCTAATCGAGGATTTATTTCGCCAAATCATAGTACGTACGTTTTCATTGTGTTGGGTTTGTTAACCCACACAAAAAATATGTAAATTTCATCCGTAATTTTAATCCGGAGGTTGAATGAGTTGAGTTCTTGAGGTTTTGTTCTTCTTGCTTTGTTTATGAAGTTTGATGAATTTTTAGGTGAAGATTTTGATTTTTGATGGTGGTTGTCTAGCAAAAGAGAGTATATTATTGTCAACTTGTATTGGGTAATTCAATCAAAGGAAAATTTTGAGGAAAACAATCTATTCTAGGCGAATTAGGGTCAGAAAACTAGAAACAAAATTAGTCAAGTTTTTTGGAACAAGCTTTGAGCCAGAAAGTTCCCTTTGAAATTCAAAGGTTGGATCCTAACGCCACTGAGTGTTCCAGGGACTCCTGCTTTGACCTATTTTCAGTAGTTTGCTTCTTGTGAGTTCCTTTAGATTATTCCTTCATTTCTTCCTGATTCTAACTGATCTAAACGACATCTAAAAAATAATATCTCGTAACTTGAAATAAATAAATGATGATCTAAGAAAACAAGAATAATCATTTTTGGAAATAAATATGGAAAATTTATAATTTTCGAGCTTTTAAAAGTGATATTTAGTCATTTTCAAACGCCCATAACATCTATCTCAAGAGAAGTTAGGGTGAGGTCTTTATATGGATGGAAAACTCTTGGAAATATCTTCCAAAGAGTTCCGAGTTTGTGAAATTTCGAGGTCGTATGAGAGAAATATGACTTTCGGAAGTAGGGTTATTGGACTGAGGAAAGTCCAATCCGGATTTCAGTAAGGGCAACATTTTATTTTCACCCTAGGATATCCCAATTCGTTTTAAGGGTTATTTCGGGGTAAAAACCAAGTCGCTTATTCAGTTTAACAAAAATTAAGAACGCTTAGGGTTGGGGAGAAAAGAGAAAAGAAGAGGAAGATAAATAATTATCCAAGAACACCAAGATCGTTGCATGGATTTCGTAGGGGGTGATTTATCTCTCGTAGATTTGATTTATGTTTCCGGAATGTATTTGTGTTTAATCTATTGGGTAATGAATTATTTAGTGATATTAAGTATTTGGTGTCGGATCTATTGAAGATTGGTACGTTTAGAATTGAAATCAGAGATGAGAAGCCATAATACCTGTCTGATAGACCCAGCCGCACTACGTCAGCCATAGCGCCTGAGGATAGACTCTGTCCGCCAAGATCTGGGACTCTGCGCCTCTCAGAGCGCCAAGGACACCTGGGGACCCCGTTCTTTCCCTATATTTTCGTAAAAGTTCCTAAGTGATGTACATATCATTTCTAGTTGATTCCAACACCTTATAGTACATCTAAACATCATGAAATCATCCATAAACAGGATCATTATCCGTGAATCCGTAATGAAATTCAAGGGAATATAAGAACAAGGTCAAAGTAGTTCTGAGTCAAGTTTGAAATTTAAGAAGTCAAAGTAAGTTCTTAAACTAAGTATCAAAATCAATAAGGGAACTAAGTATTCCCTAGGAGTTAAATTTAAAGTGAAGTAAAGAGTAAGAGTTGAGTGCATCTTCCAAAAACCATAAGAGAACTGAGTATTTCCTAAAGGTTTATAAATGTTTTCACATTTGAGTTAAGAGGAAACTAAGAGTTCCAAAAGAGCTTTCAGTAAGAAAAGGAATATTGGTTCTAAGAGTTCTTTTCAAGCTAGAACGAGTTCAACAAATTATCTCAACCCAGATGAAGGATGTTTTGCAAAAAGAATGAGCTAATGTATATTTTTAGAGTATTATCGAGCACCGGTGTGAGGATGAGAGATCATATTAATTCAAGTATTTATGTAAATCATGAAACCATCATGGGTGTTAATGAGTCATACGTTTTAGATCATCACGTAAGTTAAGCTACTGTATCCACTAAGTTAAGTAAGGTCCTATACCGATTGAAAGGTATACGATGGTCCTCGACAACGTATAGTAAAATGTTATATCATCACTTAGTCTCAAGTGATGGATGTCGGTTAGAGAATCTTCCACAAAGGTTATGTTACTTTCGTATATATGTAAAGTTGAGTTTTTTATTGCATTTTTTAACGAACTAAGTTGTTTTATGGTTTTACAAGCTTTATATCTATCACATGTGTTTAAATTGCTATATACATACTTTTAATTGAGCATAATCTTTATTTGAGCAGAGCCAAGGTAAGTTCGTCTTAGTTCCCTCAAGCTTAATTCATGTCTAGCATTCCAACTCGCATACTCATAAATTCAATATACTGATGCCAGTTGCGATGCATCATTTTATGATGTAGACGCAGGTAACTTGGATCAGCATGAAACACATCGTTGAGCACTCCAAAGTTAGTTGGTGAGCCTCCTCGCATTCTAGAGGACATCCTTTTTAATGCTTTACTACTTTAGTTCATTAGGATGGTCTGGAGTCTTTTCCAACTTCCACATCAGCCAGTTTAGAGGCTTCGTAGACAATTAGTAGTTCAGTTTTGAAATCTCTTTTATTTTATCATTTAATATGTTTAAATGTTGAGACTTAACTGCCATTTTCAATAAGACAGTTATCTAAGTTATTTGAAGAGAATTCTTTTAATTCATTATCAGAGATATGTATAGTATGCCACTGAGCTAAGATAGGCCGAAGGGTTCTCTCAGGACGATCAATGGTAATCGTGTGTCAGTCCAGCCCAGGGTTTAGGCTCGGGGCTTCACATAAATAGTATTAGAGCATATAGTTCAAGATTCCTAGGGAGTCTATGAAGCCGGGTCTGTAAAAAGTCTTAGTCATTGGTGTGAAGTGTGCCACATCTATGATTAGGAGGTTACAACATTTAGGAATTCCTCACTTCTTTCTTAATTATTTGGTGTGTTAGAGATTATCTCTAAAAGTTTCCCTCTGATTCAGGCTTACGCGTGTTTTAGATACCAATGCCTTCACAAAGAGAATTAAGAGATCGTCCACTAGGAGAAATATTGAAGCTCACGAATAGGAGTTACCTAATGCACCAATGTGGAACCCCAATGAGAGATTACCAACACCAAATTACGGGAAGCTATCCAAATGTTAAGTTAAGCAGCAAACAACCAAGGGGTAAACCTAGAGAAGCTCAACAAGAAAGGTTTTACACATCGAGGGTTTGTGAGTTTCTGAGAATCAATCCTCCCATCTACACCGGATCAAGCGCTATTGAGGATCCGGAGAACTTAATGGAAGAATTGAAGAAAACGTTTAATGTAATGCACGTGATTAACGTTGAGAGAGTTGAATTAGTTGCATAAAATATGAAGAGTGTTGCTAGAACTTCGTTCGACCAAAGGAAGGAGGGCCGAGTTGAGGATGCACCACCTCAGAGATTGGCTTTTTGCAAAGAAGCCTTATTGGGGAGGTCCTTTCCTCGAGAACTAATGGAATCAAAGGAAGGGGAGTTCATCACTTTGAAACTCGACTCCATGAGTGTTCATAAGTATGGGTTGTAGTTCAACTAACTGTCTCGACCTCAATTTCACATATCAATGAGGCATGCACCATCATCAGCTAGTGCACCTGCTCCTAGAAATAAAGGTGAGTATGATGGCCAGAATTCCAGAATTTCAAGGCTAGGCCAATCTTGTCCCAAGGTAGTGTGACACAAGGAGGTATTTCGTCTCCTTCATGTGTTACATGAGGTAGAAGCCACCTCGCTAAATGTCATGATGGCCAGACGAGTTTCTTCAAGTGTGGCAAAGAGGGTCACTTCATGAGAGAGGTTCTAAGAATAAGAAAAGTTGTGGAAATACGGTACTACAACAAATTTGATTATTAGGGATAAATAATTTTGTCATTATAAATCATATTTTGTCACTAAAAATCGTGTATGATGAAAAATAATTCGTCACTCAGTCATCATTAAAGTATTGTATTAACTACAAAAATATAAATAATCTCAAAATGTTTAAACATTTGTGACAAATTTATTTGTTGTAAAAAGTATATATTTTGTAGTTAATAGAACGTTAAGGTTGAAAGTGAAGAGTGCTTACCATCAGACCAACTTTGTGTTGTTGTTATTCATTTTTGTTTTATTTTATACTTGATTCACTTCTTTGAAATTTATACTCAAACACAAATGCATGAAATTTATCACTCGCATTTCATTCAAATGTACATCATATTTGAAGAAAAACGTGTATTTTCTTAAATATGTTTAAATATATTCAGTACAATTTTGTCTTTTTATTTATTTATATTTGTAAATTTTTAAAATTATTCAGTACTATAATAAATTTATTTAAAATTTAACTTTTGATTTTACTAAAATAAAAATAAATAATTTGTTGAAGTTGAACATTGATACAAATAACTCTAGTACTTCATCATTTCTTTTATTTGTGTTTTTATTTTTTAGTTTATTCAATTTTCACACTGATGAAAAAATTAATAAAAATTCTTGAAATATATTGCACCTTTGCAAAGTCTAAGTTTGTAATTCGATGTTATCTTTGTATAGTTACTCTACGTACGTATGTGAAATTACTATTAAATATGTACATATTTATATACAAAAGCGAATATATTGACTTACTCTATGTAGTTTATGAATCACAAATAAATAGAGCTGCACAAAACATAGCGCAATGACTTGAAATTTTTTTATCGTGCTTATCAATGAAAGAATATCAAATAAAAAATAAAAGTGCTAAACAAACAAATATTAATGATCTAGTGGTAGAAACGTGCCCACTTACAATACCTATAACCTGAATTGTATTTTTCAAACGATGCATTTTATAATTGTGTATTTAAGAAAATTAATGTATTGAACTTTTTCATTCTTATAAAATTTACCAAATTTATTGGTTTTAATATTTTCAGTTGCCAATTTACGAATAGACTCTGTCTACTTCTTATGAAGCACTTGTATCATTCTTGTAAGTTGTCACTTGTAATTATGAACAATGGTAGAAAAATAATTGTATTTAGCTATGAATTTTTTTCGTATCAAATAGTTTAATAATTCACTAAAAATTTTAAGTCGTCACTATTTAACACCTTGCATATTTTGTGATAATTTTTGTGGTTTCAATAAATCATTGATTGATTATAGACAATTAAATATTTTTCACCAATTATTTATATTATTAGTGACAAAATAAATGTCATAATTAAATATAAATTTTCATATCTAAAATTTATAAAATTCAGTTATGAACTCTAATTTGTCAATATTGTAATTTTTTTTAGATGAAATTTTTTTGGCGTCCAAAATTTTATAAATTATAGGATAAAAATATTTTATCATGAATAAGATACATTATTATTGATGAAACAAATTGTCACTGATTAGTTTAAATTTGTGATGAACACTACATAAAAAATGACGTCATCTATTTTTTTGGTGGAAAAATTCAGTGGACAAAATGTTGGTACGGATTTTTATGTTTCATCAAAAAGAATGTGTCTCCTATATTTTAGCACGAAAGGTAAATTTTGTCACCTAAAGCAAACAATTAGTGAAGAATTTGATGTGTAGTTTGTCATAAATTACATACACTATTAGTGACGAAATAATATGTCACCAATAACTTTAAATTTATGACTAACACTACTTAACAAAACGACGCCAAATAATTTTTTGGTGAAAAACATTAGTGGACAAAAATTTGCTACGAATTCCAATGTTTCGTCACTAAAAGTATATGTCTTATATATTTAAGCACGAAAAGTAAATTCTGTCACTAAAAGAGAATAATTAGTGACGAATTTGATGTCGTAGCTAATAATTTCGTAGCTATATATCATATTTGTTTTAGTGCGGGAAATAGAACTCAATCTTCATTACTTGCTCCACGAGACAGGGTTGCACGTAGAGCCACTTATGGTAGTGGCGTAGGGGAAAACTGTCTGTATGCAATCACTAGCCGCGAAGAGCAATAGAATTTTCCACATGTTTTCACGGGTATGATCAAAGTATTTACTTTTGATGTTTATGCTTTGTTAGATGCAAGAGAAAGTTTGTCCTTCGTAACTCCTTATGTTTGCAAACTAATTTCAGATTCTTCCTGAAAAACTTTGTGAACCCTTTTGTGTTTCTACACCTATTGAGGAGTCTATTCTAGCGGAAAGAGTTTATTATGATTATCATGTTTCCACCAATCACAAGAACACCATGAATGATCTAGTAGAGTTAGACATGGTAATTTTTTATTTCATTTTGGGTATGGACTGACTTCATGTCTGATATGCGTCAATAGATTATAGAACTCTAGTTGTCAAGTTCCGGATTCCTAATGAGCCAGTCATAGAGTGGACTAGTAGTTCAACAGTGCTTAAGGGTCGTTTCATTTAGTACATAATGGCGAGAAAGTTAGTCTTATAGGGGTGTAACTATCACTTAGTCAAAATTAAGAACTCGAGTCTTAAGATGACTTCCCTTCAGTTAGTTCCAATAGTCAGTACGCTTGTAGAAGCTTTGTTATGATTATCTACCCAGAGTCCCTCCTGAAAGAGAAACAGAATTCGGCATGAACATCATTCAATATACTCGTCCTCTCTCTATTTCACCATACACAATGTCACTAGTAGAGTTAAAAGACTTGAAAGAACAATTGAAATATCTGTTAGATAAAGGTTTCGTTCGAGCAAGTGTCTCACCTTGGGCGCTACGGTCTTGTTTGTAAGGAAGAAAGATGGTTCCCTTAGTATGTGTATTGATTACCGCCAATTGAATAAGGTGACTATCAAGAATAAATATCCTCTTCCAAAGAAAATTTTAGAACAAGATATGGGCATTACGAATTTCTGGTTATGTCCTTTGGATTGACAAATGCAACTGTAGCATTCATGGATCTTATGAACAGAGTATTCAAACTTTTTTAGATCTGTTTATCATCATCTACATTGATTCCATACTGGTTTGCTTAAGGAGTGAATAAGATCATGCTATTCATCTCAGGGTAGTTCTTCAAACATTAAAAGATAAGGATCTATATGTCAAGTTCTCCAAGTGTGAGTTTTCTCTTAAGTTTGTGGCATTCTTGGGCCATATTATTTCTAATAATGGGATTAAAATTGTCACTCCTAATGTAGAAATAGTTATGAGTTGGCCTAGACCCACATCTCCAACGGATATAAAGAGTTTGTTTTTGGTTTGGTTTGTTATTGTAGGAGATTTGTTGAGAGTTTTTCATCTTTCTCGTTTCCTTTGACCGACCAAACTCAGAAGAAAGTCATGTTTCAATGGTTTTAAGCTTGTGAGAAAAGCTTTCAGGAGTTGAAAAAAAGATTGACTACCACTATGATTTTGACCTTACCAGAGGGCACTTAAGATTTTGTGGTATAGTATGCATAAAGAGTTGGTTTGGGTTGTGTGTTAATGAAGAATGACAAAGTTGTAGTTTATACCTCTAGAAATTTGAAGGTACATGAGAATAATTATTCAACTCATGATTTAGAATTGGCTTTAGTAGTATTTTGTTTGAAGATATGGACCCACTACTTGTATGGTGTACATTTTGATATATTCATTGACCACAAGAGCCTCCAATATGTGTTCACTGAGAAAGAACTCAATCTCATATAAAGGAAGTGCTTGGAAATACTCAAGGATTATGACATGAGTATTTTATACCACCTTGGTAAGGCAGATGTGGTTGATGATGCCTTAACCTGGTTGTCTATGGGAAGTACTTCCTATGTTGAAGAGGAAAGAGAGAGTTAGCAAAAGATATGCACATACTTATACGTTTGGGGGTGATATTAATTCCACAGAATGAGGCATAATGGTGACCAATTGAGCTGAGTCATCATTAGTGTCAGAGGTGAAAGGGACGCAACACCCATACCTCATTTTTCTTGACTTAAAGGTGAAAGTTCATAAGCAAAGAGTATTGTCTTTTGAACAAGAGGGAGATTGTGTGATAAAGTATCAAGTTAGATTTGTGTACCAAGGGTGGATGAACTCCAAGAAAGGATCATAAAGAAGGCTGATATCTTAAGATACTCCATCCATCCGGGTTCCACTAATATGTACCACGACTTGAGAGATGTATATTGGTGGAAGAAATGAAGAAATATATTATTGAGTTTGTTGCCAAGTGACCAAATTGCCTGCAAATGAAAGTAGAACACCAAAAACTTGGAGGTTTTGCTCAGAAAATAGAACTGACGGAATGGAAGTGGGAGATGATTAATACGGACCTCATCACAGGATTTCAAAGACTTTGAAGACAACTTGATTCTATTCGGATGATTGTTGATAGAATGAATGAATCAGCCCATTTCATGCTAGTACATACTACCTATTCGGCAAAGGATGATGCTATGTTGTACCTTAATGAAGAGGTAAGACTCCATGTAGTTCTAGTCTCCAATATTTTAGATAGAGGTGCACAATTTACTATATAGTTCTGGAAATCATTCCAAAAAGTTTTGGGTTTGAAGGTGAAAATCAGCACTACATTTCATACTCAGACAATGGGCAAGTAGAGTATACTATCCAGACAATAGACGATATGTTGAGAGATTGTGGATATACTTCAACAGAAATTAGGATGATCACATACCTCTCATTGAGTTTTCTTAGAACAAAAGTTACTATTCCAACATCGACATGGCTCAATATGAATCTCCTAATGGTAAAAGATGTCAATCTCCTATTGGGTGGTTCGAAGTTGGTGAAGCAGGGTTGATAAGAATAGATCTAGTTCACAAAGCTATGGAGAATGTTAAAGTGATTCAATAAAGATTGAAGATGACACAAAGTTGCCAAAAGTCCTACGCAAATGTTAGGAGAAGGCCATTAAAGTTTGAGGTGGTTGATTATGAGTATCTTAAAGTTTCACCCATGAAAAGTGTTATGAGGTTTGGTAACAAGGGGAAACTTAGTCCTTAGTATACTGGACCCTATAGAATCTCCAAGAGAGTGGTCAATGTGGCTTATGAGTTGGAGTTACCTCAAGAGTTAGCACTGGTGCATCCGGAATTCCAAATTTCTATGTTGAAGAAGTGCTTGGATGACCCTTAATTGATAGTACCAACTGAGAGTGTTGATATTAAGGATATCTTATCGTATGAAGAAGTTCCGATTCAGATTTTGGATCGTCAAATTTACAAGTTGAGGACGAAGGAAGTTGCTTAAGTCAAGGTCCTTTGGAGGAACCAATTCATTGAGGAAGCAACTTGGGAAGCTGAGGATCATACGAAAAAGAAATATCTACATCTTTTTGAATCAAAAGAGAATGTGAATAAAGGTGTTAAATTCTCTTCCTTGCACTTTATAAGATTAACTGTAAGTATGTTATTATTTCTTTTAGTGTTGAGTGTTGAAGTGATGTTACAACTCTTAGCTTAGTTAAAGAATTCTCATTTGAGGACGAATGTTCACCGGGGGGGGGGGGATATTGTAACATCTTTTAACTTGAAATAAATAAAATATATGCTAAGAAACAAAGAATAACCATTTTTGGAAATAAATAGGGAAATGTGGAAAATTTCAAGCTATTTAATGCGACTTTTGGTCAGTTTCAAATCATCATAACTTCAATCTCAGGAAGTGTTAGGGTTAGATATTTATATTTATAGGCAAATCATGGAAATATCTTTCTTGCGGTGCCAAGTTTGTGAATTTCAAGGTTGTATGAGGGATATATGACTTTCGGAAGTAGGGTTGTTGGTCTGAGCAAAGTCCAATCCGGATTTCAGTAAGAGCAAAAGTTATATTTTCACCCTAGTATTTCCTAATTCGTTTTAAGGGTTATTTAGGGGTAAAAACAAAGTCCTAATTCATTTTACCAAAATTTTGAAAACTTAGGTTGGGTAGAAAAAAGAGAAAATAAAGGGAATATTAAGAATTGTCCAAGAATGCCCAGATCATTGCATGGATTTCACCGGAGATGATGCCTATCGAAGTATGTGAGATCATTTAGTGTTGGGTCCTTTCACCCATACCCCGAATTTAATTCAACTCAGAAAGTTAGAGTTTATTGAATGATGAGCTTGAAAGTTCTTGACGAAAAATTGTGAAATTCTTGTGGATTGAATTGTAGTTTATCTCTTGTAGATTTGATCATATTCCAGACTGTTTTAAGGTTTGATCTATTGGGTAATGAGGTATTTATTGATACTAAGTGTTTGAAGTGGGATACATGGAATTTTAGGTGGTTTAGAATCAAAAATCGGAGAACTAAAGTCAGAAAACCCGTCTAATAAGCCCTGGGGCGCCGCGCTAACTAGATCCCCTCAAGACAGACTCTGTAAGCCAAGCCCTAGTGTGCCGCACCAAAAAATAAGCTCCTGAGGAAAGCCTTTGTCTGTCAGGCACTGTTGCTCCGCGCCTCTCAAAGCACCAAGGCCACCTGGTTACACCGTTCTTTCCCTCTCTATTCGTACTTGTTCCTAAGTGATGTACCTATCATTCCTAGTTTATTCCAACACTCTAAAGTATATATAAACATAATGAAATCATCCATAAATATGAGATCAATATCCTTGAATTTATAATCCAATTGAAGGAAGCCAAGAACAATGTATCACGATCAAAATCTAGACCCCATACAAGACCGGCGTCATTGGCCTCTCCGAGGGCGCAGAAAGGCCTACATGCGTCATTCTTACTTAATCTAGGTTAATTTTTGCAAAAAATTTGAAACTTTTTGTTTTTTAACATTCTTACTAAACATTCTTCTACATACGTATTGCTCACAATAAACCATCTAACATTAAGATCATCAAATGAAAGAAACATTTTATTATAAAGTTAAAGATGTACTTGCCAAAATGGCACCAACACAATGTCTAAAAAAATGAGAAAGAAATGCTAGTGAAACATACTCCACAACATCAATCCTACAACTAAGCTAGAGTGTAAATGGGAAAGCATCCTCAAAAGCATGAGGGCCTATCAAGTCCAGATGAATACTCGACGTCCGGATAACTGCAGTATTGAACCTGTAGCTCTAGCATCCACATGTGCGTGTACCTAAAAGTGTAGAGTTGTATAGGTTGAGTACGCACTTGTACTAAGTATGGGTATATGCAAGCACACACCAAAGACATGCATGAGTAATATTATCTCTTTCCTAACAACATTATTATAAAAGGTTAAGTTAGTAGACTTGCCAAACTGAGATTAGGAAAGTGAGTGAGCTTTCCTAATTTGAATTAGGAAAGTTTATGAGCTTTCCAATTTTGGATTAGGAAAGTTATGCCATGAGAGTAACATGCATCATCATACTTAACATTTTGCACACAGCACACAACAACGTACACATAGCAGATATCATAATTCCTATAACACATAATATTGTTCATATAATTCATTCGTATGCCATGAGACCTTGGAATCATAGACTTGACATTAAGACTTACCAAAAATGAGGACTCAACGTATGGGACCTCAACTAGGGAGTCTGTTTTAGGGAACACAGAGTCTGCTTCATTCATTCATACGTACTTCATTTCATTACATTCATGGGCCAGTGAAAAGACCAGCTATACATAGGATATAGTTTAAGACTTTCATCGAGTTCGTTCTGCAATGACCAACAATGACCTAATGTCATTACTTGATTCTAACTCACCTCTTGATTTTTCTATCCTAACAGCTTTGGTATCATTCGTTTCGTTATGTGCATCATTTGAGGCTAGCCTCATTCATTCATTGGAAACTTTAACTTTAACCGATATAGATGTGAGCATCATTAAAATCTAATGTCATGAAACCCCACAATTAAAAGAGGTGGAATCACTTGCCAAAGTGAACATAAACATGCTAGCGTACATGGGAATTTTACCCCGCCATATCCCTATATTGGCAGTATAGGTTCAAAGACAAGGAGATATAAGGAGACCCATACAAATCATGCCGGACAGTCCCATCTCATGAGATTTACGTTAACCTCCGCCCTTCCCGGAAGAAGGTATCACCGCTTATAGCTAGTCTATCCATGATCAGTTTAAAATTCCATTACATTCAACGCATACATCGTGGAAGTTGGCTTCTAGTATGAGGACATCATATCTCAATAGATGATTTCTCATCTCATCATTAATATTAAGTGTGTTAATCTCATTAATTTCATTAGAGTGTTTATAGGTTCTAGTCTCTTTATTAACTTTACACTCTCATAGGTGAGTACGTTTTGGTAATATTTACTAAGGCTCATTTGAGATTGCTGTCATCTTTTATATTAGCCTTATATCATGGTGTCACCACATTCATCAAAATTAGCACATTTGCTCTTCATAATTACTCACCCCTTTTTACGTGAATATTAATTTCATAATATGCCAATGCACTTGGACATTTAGTTTGTTATACACTCTTACTTAACCCTTTCAGGGTTATATCATTTCATTACATGCATCTTAGGTTCACTTATTTTTAAATGTATGCTAGACTTATGGGTCTATACATACAAGCCATGAGGCTTCATTCGTAGTTCGTTAAAGTGATTTATATCTTCCTAAATTTATGTAGTATAAGACTTATGCATCTTGTATGTATGCCAAGATCTCAATTTCAATCTAAGTAGGCAGCATTATTCTTGAAGATTTAATTCACGTATGACTTATGCGTCTATACAGAATTTGGGCAAGGGAACCCAATTTGGAATCCCTTAGACAACACTTTCATTGTTTTCATTTATTGCATTTGGATCAACATGACATTAGGACCCTAGATCGAGCCCCCACATATATGTTTCCTATTTATTTTTCTCCTTTGAATTACCTCTTACTTGGCCGAGGGGTTGTGCGATCAAACCCCCACAACCCCTTTTTCTTTTTGTGTATTTATCCTTGTCTATTTTGAGTTGATTATGAGGTTGTGGGATCAAACCCCCACAGCCTCTCTTTATTTTTATATTATTATCCTCCTTAAATCTGCCTAAGAGGTCGTGGGTTCAATTCCCACACTCCTCCCCCTTTATTTTTTTTTTAATTTTCCTCCTTAAATCTGCCTAACAGATCGTGGTTTCGAATCCCACATGCCTCCCCTTTATTTTCTTTTATTCTCCTCCTTTATCTGCTTAAGAGGTCGTGGGTTTGATTCCCACACGCCTTTCCCATTATTTTTCTTTTATTCTCCTCCTTAAATATGATTGAGAGGTGGTGGGATCGAATCCCACACCTATCATTTCTTATTTTTTTTTAAGTTACATTTCCAGCCAATACCATGGTTCGAATCCCCTTTACCACATTTCTTTTTACATCTTTATTTTCATGATTTTTAACATGGTGAGGTTACGGGTTCAATCCTCCAGGACCTCGCCTGTTTTAGTTAATTTTTTTCAACAATTTGAACCCTCTTTTCTGACCAAAATTCATCACTAGAAGCTGGAAATTTTCTTTTATTTTTTCAGCATCCTTTCATCAAGTTAACCCTTAGTTCTTAGGGGAATTTCAGAGTGCATTTAGAAAGTTTTAGGTGCATTTTCTTGGATTCGTTTAGAAAAGAGATTATCCCTCAAATCAGCCACATATCAACTCATATGAACATCACGTTTACATAAACATGTGTACATGAAATATAAAGAACTATCATGCCATTTAAAGTCCTAAACCATGAACAATAACCACGACAACACACACATACACACATAGTTACATTTTCGGAAACATCAACATAAGTCACATAATTCCAAACATACATATAAACACATAATCATTACGAAAACACATTTCATCCCTAGTTTTCTACCAGCAAACATAACTAACCTATGATTCAATAGGAGCTAGTGAAAAGGACATGCAACGGGGAATAATCCTAGTTTTTGGAATAGATTTGTCTGAACCTAAGGGGGTCTCTTGGGAAAGAGACCAAGAGAGAAGCGAACCCATACCTTTTTGACGTTCAAACCTCGACTTTCTTCCCAAATAACTACTCCAAAAACAAGTCCAACACCAAAAGTTAAACACCAAACGCGACGGAAAATCTTCTTTTTGCATACGTGATTGATTAACGTTTGTTTGTCTAATATTTTCGTGTAAGTTCTTCAAGTGTGAAGAACTTTGGTTTACCTACTGTTTTTGTAGTTATTTTAGCAGAGAAAACGTGAATGAGAGTGATAGAGACGTGAGAGAATAGTTATCTTACGCTTTGGAGTCTAGTTTAGGACTTAGTCAAATAAGGTCTTATTTAATTATTAAAAATATGATTTCCTTTTATTTTAAATCAGATAATAAATAATAAATATAAACTAATTACATTTATTTACCAACTTAAATTAAAAACAATTTAATTCATTGCTTCCAACTAGGTTCGAACCCGGGTGGAGCAAGAATTCACTTCAAGAGCCCAATTTCGGCCCTCTCTCCCAAATGACCCTACACCTTATTAATTAAATAATGAATTATATATTTAGTGTAATTACGATACAACCCTTAGACAGGAAAAATATCATTTTACCCTCCAAACCTTAGATTTCCTCTTTTTAAGTTCGGTAAAGACTCCTTCGAGTAAATCTTCGTATTTGAGAGCCCTACATGGTTGGACCCAACCTTTTCTAGCTCAACTAACTCCTAAGTTAGTTGGCTTGGATGTATCAAGGGTTCCGAGGTATGGTTATACGAGCAGCAATCTGTGTGAACCCGGTCTAATCGTTTGCATACTAGATACATTAAGCATTACTTGGCGTTTCAATTTATAGGGTTGTTACACCAGGTATAAGAAAATATGAGTCAAGATTTAAAGTTAAGATGTAATTAAAATAACTACTTAGAGTTTTGAAAGAGTCTTAACCAATCATTTTAACTTTTTTTTAAGTCTCAAGTTATACGTTGAGCAAAGAGTAAAGAGTTTCATTAAAATCACGAAAGCTCTAAGGGAACTAAGTATTTCCTAGGATTTAGGTTTCAAGTGAGGTAAAGCGTAAGAGTTAAGTTCATCTCTAAAAAACTATAAAAGAACTAAGTATTCCCTAAAACTTAATAAATGTTTGACATTTGAGTTTACAGGAAACTAAGAGTTCCAAAACAGTTTTGAGTAAGAAATGGAATATTTATTCCTAGAGGGATTTAAAGCTAAAACAAGTTTAGCAAATTTCAACCCAAAGGAAGGAAATTTTTCTAAAAACATGAGCTAAAGTGTATGTTGGGAGTAGTATAGAGCACCGATGTGGGGATGCGACTTCATATTAACTTAAGTTTCCATGTAAACCATGAATCCATCATGGTTATTAACAGGTTATACTTCTTAGATGATCACGCAAGTCAGGCTAGTGGATCCACTAAGTTTAAGAAAGTTCCTATACCGATGGCAAGGTATAGCATTATCCTCGGCAGCATAAGGTAAAACATTATATCATCACTTAGGATCAAGTGATGATTGTCGGTTATAGAAAATCCCACAAAAGTTATATTACTTTCACATATAAGCAATGTTGAGTTTGTTATTGCATTTCTTTAACGAACTAAGTTGTTTTATGGTTTTACAAGATTTACATATATATAATGTGTTTAAATTGCTTTATATACATACTTTGAGTTGAACATATTCTTGAGTTGAATAGACCCAAGGTAAGTTCATCTTATTCCCGTCAAGCTTAAGTCGTTGTATAGTATTCCAACTCACATACTCGTACATTTAATGTACTGATGCCATTTGGCTTGAATTATTTTATGATGTGGACGCAAGTAACTAGGATTATCAAGCAACACATCATTTATCCCATCGAACACTCTAGAGTTAGTTGGTGAGTCGCCTTTCATATCGAAAGACATCCTTTTTGTTTGCTTTACTATTTATTTCATTAGGATGTTGTGGAGTCTGTCCCAACATACATCTCAGTTAGTTTAGAGACTTCATAGATAGTCAGTAATTCAGTTTTGGAGTCTCTTTTATTTTATAATTTCATATGTTCAAATGTTGAGACTTAAGTGCCATTTTGGCCAAGGCAGTTATTTAAGTTATTTTATAAGACTACTTTTATTTCTATACCTGAGATGAGTATAGTCTTCCACTGATTTAAGTACGCCAGAACTAGGCTTCACTCAAGGACAACAATGGTCACTGAGTGCCATTCCCGCCCAGGGTGTAGGCTTAGAACGTTACATAAATATAGAGACATCCTTCATAACATGGATTATAACCATGGAATTCATAATTCAAATCCAAGGTAAAGTTATAAGTAAATTCTTGAGAGTTATTTCAAGTCATTTGAGAAGACTTCTGTAAACTTTTTAAACTTGTTTTAATGACTTTAGTTCTTGAGTATGGGGATAAGTGAAGTGGAGTTTCATTTTTCAAAATGATTATATAAGACTTAAGTATTCCCACTGAGTAAAGGTTTTCACATTTGAAATGAGAAGGAAACTTTAATTTTCAAATGAGTTCATGAAGAGTTTTAAGTATAATCTCTTTTAAGAGAATCTTTTGAGTAATAATCTGAAATTTTGAGGATTATGAAATATTTTTATATATATGAAATGGGTATATTTTTTGGAGTAGTGTTGACCACTAATATGTAGATGAATTCATAAAACTCAAAGTCCTGATAAACCATGTAACCAACGTAGGTAGAAAGGGTCATACTTTTTATATAATTCCTTATTGGTTTTTAAGCATAACATAGTGGATGCACTTAGTTGAGGAGTACGTATACTCTTGCAAGGTATAGGACAATTGTGGCAGCGCGGTCGAGATGTTATATAATCATACATCTCATAGTGATGGTTGTCGCTTAGAGAATCTCCCAAATTGAGTGATGTTGTATTTTTATATAAAAATTGACTTGTAATCTACTATTTAAAAGCTTATATTTAGAGTGCATCGTACATTCAATGTAATAATGTCATTTGGACTGCATGGTTTCATGAAGCAAATACAGGTAATCAAGATCAACAACTAATTTTCATTGATCCATTTGAGTTCAAGCTTGATTGGTGAGCCTCCTTGCTTTTGAGAGGGTTTCACATTGAGTTTACACATTTCTTTTTATTATTAGGATGTCGTGGGAGCTTTCGGATGTCCATGATACTTAATAGAGGCTTCATATACAATAGAGGTTTGAGAAATCTATTTCACTTTAATTGTTGATGTTCTAGACTTGAGTTGCCTCTTCTAGCCACTGAATTTTTAATAAAAATATTCTGAGTATCAATTTTTTAAAATTTTTATATATAGTTTTACTTTTGAGTTCATATGTGTTGAGTAAATCTTCCACTCAGAGTTAAGCAAGGTTAAGGGTTAACTTGGGGCCAACAATGTTTCTTATGTGCCAGTCACAACCAGGGTGTAGGCTCGACGCATGAGAAACTTGGTATTATAGCACCAATCTTAATAGTCATAGGGTGTCTTTGAAGTCGTGTTTGTTTATTCCCTATTATCTGTGTGAAGCACACAACATCTATATTTTGGAGGCTAAAACATTTAGGAACTATCTCAGTTACTTCACATTCTTTCATCTAATAGATCTTTACTCTTTAAAGTTTCTTCATTATTTGTGCATGTGCATATGTTTCACTTCATGCCCCACGAAGTACTTTTCTAGGTCGTCTCGCTAGGAGGTATGCTAATCACCAATATCAAGGGGTATCTAATGCACCAGAAATGCAACCCAAAAGAGATCACTAACGTTGAGTTTCGGGATGCTATTAGGATGTTAACCAAGCTGGACAACAAAGAAGAATAGACAAGATGTGGCAGATATATCAAGAATGCATGAATTTTCAAGGTTGAATCCTCAAGATTTAACCACTTCAAGTGTTACTGATTATCCAGAGATCTTTGTGGCGGAGTTATACAATGTTTTTGAGGTAATGCATGTTCCACATGTTGAGCGTGTGGAGATAGTTGCATACAAACTTAAGGATTTCGCTAGATTATAGTATGGTCAATGTAAGAAGTGTACGGTTAAGAATGCACTAATTGTGAGCTGGGTTGTGTTCGAAGAGGACTTCTTGAGGATTTTCATTCTCCATGTGCTAAGGGAGGTGAAGGTAAGAGAATTCATCACTCTTAAGTAGGAATCCATGAGTCTGCATGGGTACAACCTCAAGTTCACCCAATTGTGTCATCATTCTTTAAAAATAATTGTTGATAAGAGGAGCACGATAAGCTTGTTTGTGTTTGCGTTGTCACATTTGTCCACCAAAGAGGATAAGAATGTGAATTTTATACGGGACATGGACATAGAAAAGTTAATGATCCATGTGCAACAAGTTGAAGAAGAAAAGTTTAGAGAAAGAGACGAGATCCGTAAGAAGAAGTCTAAGAAAACAAGAAATGATTCCAGGAAATAGAAGAATATGCAAACAATCATCCTTTTCAACAAAATCCAAATGTACATGCTCCATCATCTACTAAAGTATATGTACCAAGAAACAGAGGTGAATTCAAAAATTAAAATTCGCAGAATATTTATAGTTAGACCTGCACAGTCTCAAGGTAGTGTGGCACAAAGAACTATGTGGTAGGAAAAACCAAGGAGCCTATCGGGATGGCTCCACCAGTTGCTTATATGTGTTCAGAATGGTCACTTCGTGAAACAGTGCCCTACGAACATAGAGGATGGTTGTAATGAGGGACATAGAGCTCAATCTAATTCAGCGACTACACTAGATAGAGTTGCACCTAGAGGATCTACTTCAAGGATAAGCAGAAGAGCAAACCATCTATATTCTATCATCATTAAAAAGAGCAAGAAAATTTTCCAAATGTGTTTATTGGCATGATCAAAGTCTTTGATTTTGATGTATATGCATTGCTTAATCAAGCAGGGAGTCTATCTTTCGTGACTACATATATTGTTATGAATTTTAATATTAATACTAAGCAACTTCTTGATACCTTCAGCGTTTCCACAACTTTTGGTGATTCTATTCTAGCTTAGAGATTTTATTGTGATTGTTTAATTTCATCAATCACAAGGACACCATGGCTGAGGTAGTTGAGCAAGATATGATGGAATTTGATTTAATTCTAGGTATGGATTTACTTCATGCTTGTTTGCCTTAGTTGATTGTAGATATCGAGTAGTTAAACTCAAATTTCCTAGTTAGTCAGTTAAAGAGTGGAAGAGTAGTCGACAATGCCTGAGGGCCGTTTTATTTTGTACCATATGGTGAGAAAGTTAGTTCCAAGGGGTGCATTTATCACTTAGTCCAAGTTAAATTACACTAATATTAAAACAACACCTATTCAGTCAGTTCCAGTCATGAGTGAGCTTCCAAAGGTCTTGTTAGATTATCTTCCTAGAGTCTCCCTAAGAGAGATAGACTTTGTTATTGATATTCTTCATAATACTCGTCCTATCTCTATTCTTCAATATAAAATTGCTTCTACTGAGTTGAAAGACTTAAAACAGATGTTGAAATACCTTAGTGATAAATGTATCATTCGACCAAATGTCTCATCTTTGGGACTCCAGTCTTATTAATGATGGAAGAAATACTGTTCACTTAGGATGTATATTGATTACAACCAATTGCAAAAGATCACTATAAAGAATAAGTATCCCTTTCAAGGATTGATGATCCTCTTGATCAACTTTAGGGTGCCACTTGTTTTTTAAGATATTTTCATATCAGGCTATCATCAGTTGAGTGTAAGATAAAGTGAAATCCCTAAGACAACTTTCAGTACCCCTTACAGTCATTATAAATTTCTTATCATGTCATTTGGTTTGACTAATTCTCCATGCAACTTTTTTTATTTTTATGAACAAAGTGTTTAACCATTATCTTGATATGTTCGTTCCGGTATTCATTAATGGAATTTTAATTTATTCAAGGAATGGCGAAGAGCATACTAGCCAACTTAGGGTGGTTCTAGAAACCCTCAGGGATAGGGAGTTGAATATTGAATTATCTAAATGTGAGCTTTGCTTGTGTATATGGCGTTTGTAGGCGTGATGGTTTCTAGTGATGGGATCCGATTTGAAACTCGGAAGATAGAGGGATTTCATGTCACGATCCGAGAGCACCCCCTAGTCCTAACACGGTGTACTAAACATGAAGGGGTCTGGTACAAGCCTTTTAGCATTCATTCATCACATAGATAATAAAAATAGTGTAGAATTAAAACATTCTAAAAAAAAACCAACAATGAAAAAGTCATTTATAAAGAAGCGAAATACTAAAGTATCACATGGAAATCTTAGACACAATTTCAAAACATCATAGGAGACATGGCCCTTTACAATTGAAAAAGAAACTACTAAATGTCTATTACATAAAAAAAATTAAATATACGAGTTCTTTTTCCTCGAATCCTTGAGAACACACCAAATCATGAAGGAATAGAGATGCAAGCCTTCATATAGAGGCATAATATAAGTCACAACAAACATACAAGTCACATCTTTCACATTTGAACTCAATTATATATATATATATATATATATATATTATATATATATATATATATATATATATATATATATATATTATATATATATATATATTATATATATATACACACACACACCTTTACCTTGAGGCTCCACTTCATGTATTCCACAACAAGGTACAAATTTAAATTTACCAAAAGTGAACTTACTATCCATCCTTTAACTTTACACAACACAAAATTAAGAGAAATAAACATCACACGAATCACATTAAGACCAATATCTATGACGAATCTAAGTAATACTTGTGAAATGTGCAAGTATTATATCATACTACTACTCACACTAAGTACTTCCTTGAAGTCATCATCGACAAGGCACATTCATACACAATAATTCGTGAAAAGAAAGTATCTCATGATACTATCCAAGTATAGAATGCATCTATACATTAAGAACACAAGAATTTAAGAGTAAACATTATTCATTATCTTTCATTATATCAGGAACGCATTTATTCATTTGACTTTAGATCAACATCTTTAAAGGATCCTTATAAGATGCCATTCATTTAATTAGTATTATAAGAAACACACTATGACCTCTCTCAAATGCCTACTTGTGTAATGCATAGATGACGTCCCATTCCACCACCCACACAAAGTAGTACATAGTAAAGAAGATATAGTTCATTAACATTGTTTGTGAGGGTAAACTAATAATCATAGACCATGTGCTCAAATCATGGAATGTCAGTGTCACCCTCACTAGATAAGGTATACCTGCCTAATGTAGGGTCATTCTTTCTATCTTAGGTGGACCCACAATACATAGACTTATGTGGGCACATATTTGTGAGATAGGGAGATTTCTACAAGATACCCCGCCTCAATGTGAGGGCATCCATCTCAAGAGATTACCACTAGAAACCTCGTCTCAACTCACGTGAGGTTTTCCATCTCATATCAGTATCCACTTGGTGGTTAGAATTATTCCTTACTGAGTATTTCACATTCATTTCATTTGCTCATTATTGGATACGATATTGCTACTAGATAGCTCACCTCAACAAACGTATGGGTATCTATCTAAATCTCACCATTCATTAAAAGGGATAGCAATTGCTACTAAATATCTACCTCAACTAAAATATGTGTATCATCCCAACCCTATATCCACTCATTCAATGGGAAGCTAAAGATACATTGAAATTGTTGCTAGACACCCAACCTCGACTATCTTATGAGCATCCATCTCAAATCCCACATTTATTCATTGAAAAGGGATACTGATATTGTTACTAGATAATGTCTCAACTTGCGTGAGGTCAACGATCTCCAACCACAACTTCATTTATTACTGAAAAATTTAGAAAATCCTTTCAATTAACACTTCTTCATTGACATTAGTATAGAACTGCATTCATTATTATTTCATGAGTGTGTGTGTATATGTGAGAATATACTTTTATTCACAACACCTTGACATTCCATGCAAGATGATCATTCTATTATTAAAATCACATGTATATATACTTCAAGACTTGACCCCTTTAACTTCATTAAATTGACATTCACATAAGTAGTAAATATGAACCTCCACTTTTCAAGTGGATGAACATCAGATTCACAACTCTAATTCAACAAGAGATTGATCACAATTTTCCTTCAAGGACTTAAATCTCAACTCACCAACACACCAATACATCAGTGCATCAATATAACAATAACTATAAATGATTAAACTAAGATGATGATATAATACAATAATTTAAATCAATTTAGGCCTAATTCATCAACATTCTTTCATTATAAATAACCTATTTCTTAGAGGAATAATTAAAGATTTAGAGGAATCATGAGTTCATAGATATTTTCATCTTAAATCATTAATAAAATACTAATTCCATCATACAATGCCATTAAAAATACTTCAAAATCATTTGATGGAGGAACCTACGAGATTAAGAAAAATTGGTGTTTCTATTAAACTTGTATACATTGGAAATTTACTCTAGGTATGTATTACATCCCTAGATGAAGGATCATTGTTCCTTATACTTTAAGATTCCACGAAAATCCCGTGAAACTTGAAGAATTGGAACCTTGAGTTCTTCACTTCTAATGGAGCTTCCTTGATAGAGAGTTTTAGAGAAGAGAGGTTTCTTACTTTGGGGTTTTGAAAATAATTAAGTCTAAAGTAGGTATTAACACATTTAATACTATTAAAATATCTAAATTAATATTGATACACACAATAGTACTTGGGTGAATTCACTCAACCCTATCTTGGTCGAGACCACACAATAAACTAGTTGTCAAACGTTCGCTACGCATCCACGGACTATGGATAGTTTGAAGCCTCGTGTTGTGTATCCATGATTTGGTTCTGTGGCGTAGTTTTTGGGTCCTCGACCCATGGAGAAAGATCACGAGCCGATGATCAATCTACTATATGTGGTTCACAAGTTTCTACCAACTTGGTTGTTTCCATCGGTGTCTTCGGGTTTA